>AWUE01012952.1:0-19025 GCA_001974825.2 Corchorus olitorius
ATATACTGGTATCCCAGCAGTTTGAAGAGAACAACCAATTGAACTTTCAGGTTTCTTTTCGCCATGTATAAGAGAAGAATCTTCTAAGCCAGCCACAATAGCGGGTAAACTAGGCAAGGCAGAATTTAGATCCAAACCGTTTACAGACATAACATGCTTGAAATCCTTGGTGTATTCTGCAGGAGTATGTTGCTAAAATGAAGGGTCATTTTCACTGCAGAAAATTCCTCTTCCTCACTATCAATGTACTCCTCAGCTGGAAGTTCAAGATCCAAGATCTTTTTGCCAATCCTTTTGCAATTGGTCTCCAGGAGCTCAGGGACAATTGAAGAGCATGGAATTCGAGAAGGATTATGAACTGTTTGCCCTCTATTTTTATCATAAGAATGCAAGGGCAAAGTGCTATTTTTAGCTTCTGAAAAAGGGATTTAATAAGGGGGTGTTGTGGCATTTGTACATAATTAGAAGACGTTGCAGATAAAACATAATTTGGTTGTAAGGTCTCTAGACTGAGATGATGTTTATATGACTCCATTTCATCCATTAATTCCTTCTGTCTCATGTAAGGCCGATGGAGTTCTTGAATCTGATCCCTAAATTATGCTTCATGTTTGAGCATTGTCTGCTTGAGTCTATCCTTGTAGGGAAAGATGTTAAACTCTGAAGACACTGGCAAAGTACCATTATAGTACTGCCTATTCCTTAAGAATCCATTAATATTATCTTCAGGTCGTACAGTCTCATTAGCATCCAAGTTAAGGTCCCGGGCAGTATAACGTCCCAGGATCTGACGTTTTGGCTGCATGTCTGCTTGCAATCCTAACATTGCCATAAAAGTTGGAGCACAAATATATTTAGACAGAGCAACCTTTGTCCCATGACAAAAGCAATCTTAAAAAAAATAAAACAACTTTCCTGAGCTCATTGACTTGGTTTTCTTCAAAGCAAGCAGAAGAACTACTGTGGGTATCTTTTCTAAAAAGCTTTAGAAATGAATCAGAAACAATGATGATAAGAATAAGAAGACTCTCTTAAAAGAGAAGAAAAGAAATGGAGTGGGTATATCTAAAACTCCATGAAAAGTAAATAAAAAAATGGGGATTTTTGGATCTGCTGGGTCCATTTTTCTTTTCTTTACGAATGATAACTATTACTAAATGAAATTGTGTTAAGAACTAGAAGGTAACACCTACTAAATGAAGCTAAACCTTAAGATGCTCCAAACTGTCCAAGGTGCCCACTTTAAGATTTTTGTTATTTTTTTAATTAGCTAATCCTAAATTAACATGTACTTGAAATGACTAAAATGCCCCTGGTCGTGCAAATGACCAAAATGCCCTTGGACATGCAAAATGACCAAAATGAGAAGTAAATTGATTTGAACTAAACGATACAAGACAAAAAGGGGTGTCTACAGCTGCCCCTCTTTGTGCTCTTTCCAACTATCGAGAAGTGAGCAAAGAAGTAGTTTGCTAACTTTTTGAGAGTTAGGAAGTGTGCAAAGAAGTAGACACCCGTTTCTACTATCGGGCCGAACATTTACTTTTTCTTTTCTTTGAAATGGATCGTCTCCCGATCAACTTCTTTGAATTGTCTTCCAATTCAAATATAAAAAGGATCGTCTTCCGCTTATCCTTTGAACTGTCTTCCAATCCACTCTTAAAAGGACCGTCTTCCGCTTATCCTTTGAACTGTCTTCCAATTCACTCTTAAAAGGACCGTCTCCCGCTTATCCTTTGAACTGTCTTCCAATTCACTCTTAAAAGGACCGTCTTCCACTTATCCTTTGAACTGTCTTCCAATTCGCTCTTCTGGATATCTAAATCTGATAAGTCTTCTTTTGATTGTCTTCTAGATAATTGTCTCCTAGTATACTTTCTAACAAGGTCGTCTTCCGACCGATTTGAGGCTATCGTCTTCCGAATGCTAGTTAAGAGCTTCTTCTGTCCATGATAATATTTCCTGCAAGGTTCTCAAATGTATTCTTGGATGCAGTTAAGATGCACAATGTGGATGCTATGGTAATGCATGTCAATGCAAAGATGCAAAAATGTATGATGTGTTGATTTTGATTGTTTGATTTTTTATTTTCTTTGTCAAATCACTCCATGGTCTTGCATGTTCTCTTTGCACATTTCTTAGACTCTTGACCTGCTGGCCTCCTCTTATGAACCCTCATCCGCTACTTTATTTCAACTTCTTTTAGTACTCTGTCCCTGTATTGGTATCAATCTTTTGCCCCTATTCTCTTTTCTCTCTTTTGAACCTTTTTCCCATATGATGACTATATTTCTTTGCATCTTTTACTAATACCCTTCTTGAATTATTGAAAGCAACTGTTCCCATGTACGTTTTTAATAAATTTGGAAAGAAAGACCAAAGTGATGCAAAAATCAAACAAACGTTACTAAAGCTTTGAAATTTCATTAATCAAGAACTATGTACAAATAATAGAGACAAAAGTGCATATAACAAGGAATTTAACATATATATATATATATATATATATATATGAGTACCAGCAAGAAAGTGTTGAATAGATAGAACCTCATGTCAATGAATACTCTGACGACGATTTTGTGACATTTGCCAAAGGTTCGCCGAGATTGGTTTTGTTACTACCCTACTGATCGGTCGTCAGCAATCATAAAAATAATCCCCACAAAATCCTAACTAAGTAGATAGGGCAAGCAGGGGTCGATCCCACAGAGAAGGGGAGTAGATCTTATCCGAAGATACAATCCTTAAAAATCTCTCAAAAGCTTTGTGTAAAAACAGGGGGTTGAAAATAACAATTAAAAAGAAAGCAATTAAACTGGAAACAAAGCAAAGTAAATTCAATCTAATTCTATGGCAATTAAGAAAGAAAACAATAATTAAAAGGCATACTTCTTATCCAATGGTAGAAAACAATCAAATTGACTTTGGATCCTTGATTTAAAAGATGAATTCAATATTAAATCCTTAATGATAACTGGCCTAGGAAAATCCTAACATGCTATTTAGATAAGATTACCGGTTAAGGCTTAAATTACCCCTTTCATTAACTTAACAAATCAATTACCGGTTAAGGCTTAAAGATTCACCAAGCAACAAAACATTAAGATCAATTATTTAATTAGTTCTTTCACACATGCTTAACAAGTAAAACCATACAACAATCAGATAAATCTGATCACTGGCATGCAAAATCCATCGAAGCGAGGGTTAGTCGTCATCAATTTGCTACCAAACAATCAGACTCGAGGGTTAACTATTCCGTCTGACTTAGCAATAGATCTCTCAAATTATCTCTTTACCGGCTGGAACAAATCAATAAAAATCAAGATCATGGAATTAAATCAGGTTTTAACATGCTATCTATCAAAAATAAAATATCAAATTATAAGCACAAAAATCTCACCATCATCAATTGATTGAATTCACCAAAGGATTAGAAGTATTAAGAATTTAGCTACTCATGGATTTGGGAATATCCATGAGAGGCTTAAGAAAACTTACAAGACTTGAAGGCGAAAGCTCCTCTTGAATAACCTAGGGTTGCCGCCCCTCTCTATGCAAAGAGAGGGTGGCGGCACCCTAGCCCTAAAACTAGAAGAAAAATTAGAACTAGAAGAGAAAAGAAGAAGAGAAAATTATATGTGTGAAGGTATGTGATTTGTGTTACAGTGGGTGGCTATTTATAGTGGAAATAACCCTAGGAAATCCAATTCTAAGTAGGAAAGGAGTTTAGGACGTTTTAGGGTCTAACTTAGACTCTAAGTTAGATTAAAAGTCTTCCTAGAACAAAAATTCTAGTCAAAATAGGATCCTGAAAAATTCTGGATTCGTGCAGGAACTTCGACAGCGATTTTGGGCTTGAAAACGGCAGAACTGGGTCTTGGACTTCAAAGGAAAGTTGTAGATCTCGGAGTTAGCTTTCCAACGAGTACTCATGGGCCTAAAACGGAGGTATGAGTAGAAAGTTATGATTTTTCTACCAAAACTGCGCTGAATCCTAATCCTGTTAGGACTAGAAGCGGGAATATACGGGAATTGGATATTTCCTTGGATATAGGAGGCACAAATTGGGTTTTTAATTCCAATTGTGGGCTTATATGGGCTGAGTATTATCTCATATAAAATATCCAAAATTCCTTAGCTTCCGGGCTTCTTCATTGCTTGTCTTCAATCCTTCGCAATTTAAGCTCCAATCTTCAATTCTTGCCTCTTGAGATAATTCTTCATTGGTCTTCAAATCTTCAAATTATCTTCAATAAGTCTTCAAACACGAACTTCGAATCTCCAAATCCTTACTCAAAATTGCTAAGTTCATATTTGAGTAAAAAGTCATCAATTTAGCTCCAAAAAGAGTGAAAAACAACAAGTTTCCACTTTTCTTGTCTTCAAGACCTAAAAACACAAATACTCATAAAATAGGGTTAAAATACACATAAAAATAGTAAAAAGCATAGGAAAATGATCATAAAAATAGGGTCTTTTTTGGCTCGATCACCTACCCAACTCAGTCTGGACCAGACCTTTACCCTTTTGACCCTAGGATACTTTCTTGAAATGTTCCCAGCAGACTACATCCTTCTATTTTCTACTTGAGCTGCCCTTTTTGGGTTTTCAACTCAAGTTCCTCCTTTTCCATCTTTCACTTGAGCCGCCCTTTTCGGGTTTTTAACTCAAGTGACCCCCGATGGACCCAAGCTGCCCTTTGCGGGTTTTCAACTTGGATCCTTCCTTATTTCATTTCTCTTTTTCCAACCTCTTTCTTTTTTAGGCTGAGTTTTTTTTTTAAACATAGTATTTCTTGACCGCATCAGAGTTGATGGGTCTTGGGAACTCTTCTCCATCCATTTCTTGTAAAATTAACGCCCCACCTGAGAATGCTTTCTTTACTACGAATGGGCCTTCCCGATTCGGTGCCCATTTGCCTCTTCGGTCACGTTGTTCTGGTATAATCTTCTTCAGTACCAAATCTCCCACTTTAAACTCTCTTGGGCGTACTTTCTTGTTGAATGCCCGTTCCATCCTTTTCTGGTACATCTGACCATGGCACAAAGCTGTTAGTCTTCTTTCATCAGTCAAGTTAAGCTGGTCGTATCTCTCTTGGACCCATTCAGATTCTTCTAACCTAGTTTCTCGATATACCCGCAGGGAAGGTATCTCTACTTCTATGGGTACCACTGCTTCCATTCCATATACCAATGTGTACGGAGTTGCCCCAGTTGAGAACCGGACACAGGTCCGATAAGCGTGAAGAGCGAAAGGGAGCTTCTCATGCCAATCCTTGTATGTCTCAGTCATTTTCTCCACAATCTTCTTGATATTCTTATTGGCTGCTTCTACCGCCCCATTCATCTTAGATCTATATGCGGTGGAGTTACTATGCGCGATCTTAAACTGTTTGCATGTCTCTTCCACCAGTCCTTGGTTCAAGTTGGATGCATTGTCAATAATGATCCTTTTTGGCAACCCGTATCAGCAGATGATTTCTTTCTTAATGAACTTGGTGACCACTGCCTGGGTAACGCTTGCATAAGAAGCTGCTTCAAACCATTTCTTATGGTTCGTAATCTTTGCTAGCTCGGTCAGCCAAGAATTCTGCTACAGCGCTTCCTTTAATGGCTTTCTGAGACACGTACACTATGTCATATTCGGATAACAAAACCTGCCATCTAACGATCCTTCCTGACAATCTGGGCTTTTCAAACACGTACTTGATCGGGTCTAACTTGGAGACCAGTCAAGTGGTGTGATAGAGCATGTACTGCCTTAATCTATGAGCTGCCAAGCAAGTGCACAACACATCTTCTCCAAATCCGAATACTTGGCCTCATAATCAGTGAATTTCTTGCTCAAGTAATAAATTGTCTGCTCCTTCTTTCCAGTCTCATCTTGTTGGGCCAGCATTAGGGATGTCAATTCCCCCCGTCCCCGGTGGGGAATCCGATTCCCCGCCCCGATGGGGAAGGGGATAGGGAGTTAATTTGGGGAACGGGACAGGGATGGGGAATGAAATTCATTCCCCGTCGGGGTCGAGGACGGGGATGGGGAATGCCCTCCCTGCCCCGCCCCGTCCCCGTCCCCGAAATATATTTTTTTAATTATTTAAATATAATATATATGTGTAAGTTAGATTTACTAGAGATATATAGGCATATATATTGCACTAAAACTTAACATAGAAATTTTTCATGTAATATTTATATTATTAATATGTATTATTATGTTTATTTATAATGTTGTATTTAATAATACTTTACACTTATAATGAAAATTATTTATTAATACTAATTGAACTAAAAAAGGTAAATTAATTATTGTTATTGTTATTACTAATATTAATATTGTGTTTATTTAAATTTTTATAAAATTTTTCATTTAATAATAAGATAAAAAACATTTTCAAAGATATAATAATAAAGTATTTTTTATACCAAACTCGGGGAACGGGGATTCCCTGTCCCCGTCAAATCCCCGCGGGGTAGGGGATGGGGAACTTGTTTCATTCCCTGTCGGGCATGGGGACGGGGACATGGATAGGGTTGTGAAGTCGGGGTCGGGGACGGGGAATACACCCCCCGCACATTCCCCGCCCGTTGGCATCCTTAGCCAGCACACATCCCATCGAATTCTCTCACTGGTGGTACTAACACTGGTGGGTTGGATAGATATTATTTAACCTTATCGAAAGCAGCCTGACAATCTTCATCCCATTCTCCTGGATTTTTCTTCTTAAGCAACTTAAAAATCGGATCACACTTTGCTGTTAGTTGAGAGATGAAACGGGCTATATAGTTCAATCTACCCAGAAATCCTCTAACTTCTTTCTGGCTCTTTGGTGGGGGTAAGTTTTGAATGGCTTTTACTTTATCCGGATCCACCTCAATTCCCTTTCCGCTGACTACAAATCCAAGTAACTTCCCTGACGTGGCTCCAAAAGTGCATTTTGCCGGGTTGAGCTTAAGTTGGAATTTCCGAAGTCTTTCAAAAAGCTTTCTTAAATTCACTATGTGCTCCTTCACTGATCGAGCTTTGGCAATCATATCATCCACATATACTTCAATCCCTTATGCATCATGTCATGGAACAGATTCACCATAGCCCTCTGATATGTTGCCCCGGCGTTCTTTAATCCAAATGGCATGACCTTGTAACAAAACACTCCCCAGGCCGTAACAAACGCAGTCTTCTCCTGATCTTCTGGAGCCATCTTTATCTGATTATATCTTGAGAATCCATCCATAAACGAGAACAGTGAAAATCCCGCAGTGTTATCTACTAGTACATCAATATGTGGCAGAGGGAAATTATCTTTCGGGCTAGCTCGGTTCAAGTCTCGATAATCCACGCACATTCTAACTTTTCCATCCTTCTTCGGTACTGGGACTATATTTGCTTGCCATTCTGGGTATTTCGCTTCCTTTAAAAACCCTGCATCTAGCTGTTTTTTGACTTCTTCCTTAATCTTCAACAACATATCTGGCTTCATTCTCCTTAACTTCTGTTGAACCGGCTTACATTCTGGTCTGATGGGTAACCTGTGCACTGCCACTTCCGGATCCAAACCTGGCATATCTTGATATGACCATGCAAATACATCGGCGTATTCCCTCAACAAATCTATCAACTCCCGTCTTTCTTTTTCTGACAGAGTAGTGCCGATTTTGACTTCCCTGGGTTCTTCCTCTGTACCCAAATAAATTGATTCTGTGAGCTCCTTATGTGGCAATATCTGCTTCTCTTCCTGTTCTACTAATCTCAAAAGGTCTGGGGGTAAGGCCTGGTCCTCAATGTCTTCATCGTCGAGCTCGTCGGCAAAAACCGGTTTCTCAAAGTCGAACCCTGGCTCGTCACGAGCGTCTTTGCATTCATCGTCAGTCGGCCTGAGAAATAAAGCAACAAAAATATATATACCAAAGAAAAGAATGTATATAGCTAGTAATAATGAATGAATAAAAATGAAAATGAAAATATGGTAATATGTGAATGAAACTTTGTGGTGCATTTCATTGACTTAAAAGAAAGTGAACACATGATAGTTTGATATTTTGAAAAGAAAACTCCAAACATGGTATTGTCATTGACATTCTTTGGGGGTACTAGTTTTAAGATTAAGATTATTACATCTCTGAGTCATCCACAAAGATTGTTCTCTCATACTCAACCCAGTTGCTCAAAACCTCTCCTGGGGCTAACTCGCGAATCCATGGGCAATCATCCTCCTCCTGACCATCATCTGAGACAGCATTGACATCCAGATCTTGCAGCTTCTTCACAATCTCCGGCTCTTCCTTTGACCTGTCTCCATTGACCCAACCGGCCGACTTGAAGGTTTCAAACAAAGGTGGGAACTTCATCTTCTCTTCCTCTACTCTGTGTCCCATCCTTGCTAGCTTTCTCTTTTTCAATCTCTCTTTAGCTTCCGCCCAGTCCTTAGCCGTTGGCTTGAATCCCAGTCCAAAGGGGCCCTCATGTACAGGTATTTCGACAGCCTGTGTAATCCCGTGCAAGTCCCTTCCCAGTCCTTTTCCTTCTTCGAATCCTTTCCTCATCATGCACCTGATACTCATGACAGAGTAACCCATCATGGTCTTTGGGATAACCTCGGCAACCTCAAAAGTCCTGAAGGAGCATTCATACAACCCCTATGGTGGTTCAACATAGGAAAAACCCGTTGTGCTTGCCACTACAAAATCCTCTTCCCCTTTAACCTCAACAAACTTTTCCGTGGTAAGGAACTTAACCAACTGATGTAAGGTTGATGGAACAGCTCCTGCTTGGTGTATCCATGGCCTTCCCAACAGGCATGAATAGGAAGGGTGTTGTATATCCAGCACTTGGAACATTAGGGGAAATGGTACTCCTCCCACTTCAATGGTTATCTCCACCTCTCCTATGACACTCCTCCTGGTGCCATCAAAGGCCTTCACGATTAAGTGATTGGCTTGAATGCGGGCTTCATCCACCGGCAACCTTTTCAACATTTTGAGGGGTAAAATGTTCAGGGTGGAACCATTGTCGATCAAGACGTTACCCATGCTCACATCCTGACATTTGACTGTAATATGAAGCGCTTTTATACTATTTCTCATCCCCTTTGGAATATCTTTCTCTGCAAAGGCTATGAATCCATGTGCTGATATGTTCCCTGCCATATGATCAAGGTCAACAACACTAATGTCCTAGGACACATACGATTGATTCAAAACTTTCAGCAGCGCCTTTCGGTGTGCTTCGGAATTCAATAGCAAGCTAAGAATAGAAATTCTAGCAGGCAACCTGTTCAGCTGTTCTATTACCTGGTACTCGCTCTACTTAATAATCTTCAAAAATTCACACTCTTCATGCTCTGACACGGGTTTCTCAACTGTTTCTTCCTCTCTAGGTTTGACCACCTCCTTTGGTTCCCGCATGTTTGTTTCTAGTACCACAGTTCCCCCATCTCTTTTTGGTACCGATTTTGCCATTTCTGGTGAATATACTCTACCGCTTCTTGTCATTCTTCCAACGCCTGTTACATTCGCCGAGCTTCCTTCCCCCGAGGGTGTAACTACCCTGCAATCATACCTCCACGGTACCTGATGACTATCCTTGTAAGGAAATGGCTGTGGAGGTATCACAACTACAAGAGCGACCGGCCTCCGCATATGAGCTGGTAAATATTGTTGGCAGTCTCGGTACGAAAGGTTGAGGCGAACTCACGGGTGGAGCCGGCATGAATGGCCGAGGTCTCATCCTTGGAGGGGCTGGGATAAATGGTTGTATGTATTTTTCTATCACCACGCTAACCTCCTTTCCCTTACCCTCCACATAAAACTCAATTGCTCTATCATCCATCAGGTTTTGAACTTTCTCCCTGAAACTGTGGCATCCTTGAACTCCATGCCCCAAACCATGGTACGGGCATACCTCATCTAAATCTTCCTCCCCGAACTCTCCTGGGGCTATCATTTCTGTTTTCACCAAAGCTTTGTACATTGTGGCCATTGTGACCACTTCCCAGACTTGACTCTTGACTGTTTCGGATCTGCCCACCATACCTATTTGATTTTCGCCATGATTAGGCAAAGGGTTTGTCGGAGTTGCATTCCTGAAGCTCAACCTGCTTGATCTTACTAAATCCTGTACTGCATGCTTTAACCTCCAACAGTTCTCCGTTGAGTGCCCCTCAGTTCCCGAGTGGTAGTCACAATGGGCATTGCGATCATACCAAGCTGCTGGATTTGGCATAGGATTTGAAAATGGCAACCTTTGCAACAAGTTCTGCTGTAGCAACTGTGGAAGTAGCTCAGTATAAGTGTATGGGATCGGATCAATTAGGATTCTCCCACTTGCTGGGTCTTTGCCTCCTGCCAGTTTGCTGGGTCTTTCTGTTGAATTGCGAGAGGCATATTGGGACGCTGATGTTACGGCCTTGGTTGGAATGACAGTCCCCCAACAGCACTGACATCCCCAGAAGGCTGAGTATAGTAGGAGTTCGTCGGATACTGATGATAGTATCCTCTAGGCCTGTAGTTGTACCCGTAGTTTCTTTGGTAATATTGTTGTCCCTGGTTCCTGGGCCTGAAATCTGTTTCTCCCACTGAATGTACCTCTCCTTCCTTCTTCCCCTGGCCCCTCTTGGCATGCTCACTCACATCATCCATGTACCCCATTTTCATCGCAGCTTCCATGGCTTCCTCAGTCATAATCAAACTAGATTACGACTCTGTCATTTTCGGGAGCAGTGCCTTGAAGTATTCCTTGGGTAGGGTTCTTATGAATAAAGAATTCACTTCCTTTTCGGGGAGCCCAGACACCATCAGCACCACCTCTCTGAAACGCTGTCCATAAGCCGTCAATGATTCGCCGGGCTTTCATGCCATGTTTGTCAGCGTGTCCCAAGTGGGGGCCAGATCCATCAAATACTTGAAGTGTGCTAGGAAAGCTTTTGTCATGTCACTCCAGCTCTGAATGCTCCTTGGATCCAGTTGATTATACCAAGTAATAGCTGACCCAGTCAAACTGAACATGAAGCTGTACATCAGAAACTTGTCATCGGTTGAAAAAGGCGTCATCTTGTTCTGGAAACTGAGTATGTGATCTCTGGGTTCTTCGTGCCATCATATTTCTCAAATTCTGGCATCTTGAATTTGGGAGGAATAATCACTCTTTGGCCACTACAGTACTTGTGACACTAGGAATTCCGAGATCCTGAATTCCATCCATGCTTCTCAGCCTATCGTCTATCCTTCCTTCAATCCTTTGCCAGAACTTCTCCTCCTCTACCTCCTTCCTCAAACTCTCTTCTCCTGTGAGGTCAATGGGCCTGATTGCAACTATTCCTGGTGGATACAACTGAGAATAGTCTTGCTGTGAAGATGCCCCAATATGGAATTTCAGGGGAAGAGGATTAAAGGTCCCCAGTCGGCACCCCAGGTGGTGGTGGGAAGGTAAACCGAAATCCACTAGACGTCGGAGTCTCAGGGACAGCTGGCCTAGTTGCCATTCCCGACAATGGTGGAAAACCAAATGATGTGCCGCTAGACGCCGGAGGATCCGACACCACAGGCCTGGTTGTTGCTCTTGTTGCTGGTGGGAACATGAAGGGTGCTCCGCTGAATGCAAAAGGATTAGTGTTTTCGGTTTCCACTCCAGTCATCCCTGCACTTGCGACCGGCATCCCTCCGGTCGGATCTTCCACATTCTGGGTGCTACCTTCCACACTCTTTCCCTTCATCAGCTGCATTAACATGCCTCTCATTTGCTCTATCTGAGCATTGGTAGCTTCTTCCCGATGCTTCGCCTCTTCATCTCGGCGAGCTATCTCTTCCTTCAACTGCTGAATTTCTTCGGTCGGATCGTCCAATTTTATGGTACTAGACCTAGTATTATACTGCCGAACTCGCTGATGTTGTTTCCTTGGTCGTGCTATCTTGACACCTTTATTATTAAAACCTTTGATTAGAAACCATAATTAAATCTTTTATTAATATGAGTGAATGGATGAATGGATGAATGGATGCCCTAAAAGGAAGAGTTTACGAGGGTTCCCCACCATTGTGGTGGAATCCGTAATTCTTCGCTTTTATATCCGGAACCATGACTTTGTGCATTCACATAAGTCAAAGTATTTTTCGCACTGGCATTTATGCAAAGTGTATGTATGAATGACTGAATGACCTAAAAGGAATGTTATGAAGATTCTCCACCATTGTGGTAGCCCTTCATAACTTGATTTTGTGCATTCACATAAACCAAACATCCTTTATGCATTAATGATTATGTAATACCTGGTCACATAATACCGAAAACCAAGAGACTGGATTAACTCAAAACAAGGTTTAAAACTCCACATTATTACATCACCAACACATTCAAACTTGATTATAATCTTAAAACACTTGTTCATTCAACTATTCTAATCTGACTCTACATAGCCTGCATCGTTGGCATCCTCCTCCCGCTTGCGTTTATCAAAGTCTTCATTCAGGGATATGTTCTTGTAAGCATTGATGAATGACCCGAAAAGCTGAATCACCTTCTCCAAACACTCTAGGATCTCATGTTCCCCTACTTCTCTGAGCGCTCTCCGATCGCAGACCCTCTGAAGCTCCCTCTTGACTTTCTTAGACTTCATCACTCCTGCCAGGACGTATTCCTGCAGCTCTAACAACTGATTAGTGCGAGTGTGATAGTCATCTTCCCACTTGTAGAGCTTATATCAGGTGAAGAACCATGTACGTCGTACTTCTTCTACTTCAGCTCTGTACACCAAATACTCTGACTTGAGATTTTCGAAATTGGCCTAACGTTTCTCAGCCAGCTCTCCTAAGCGGATAATCTCAACATCTAAGTTTTGGATCTGAACTTCATGGGCGGCATTCCTTAACACGGATTGTACTTCGCGCTCAGCCGTCTTTCCCCTTTCTGCTATAAGTTGATCCGTCAAGGTGGTGATCCTCTGATTGGCGCCAGTAAGCTCTGCCTCCTTTCCTTTGAGGATTCTGATTTCTTCATTTTGGTGTCGGACCAAAGAGGCTAAGTTGTTACTAAGATCCCTTTCCTCCTCCAATTCCCCTCTGAGGCTCCGATATCTGTCTCTGATTTCCCTGTTTTCCTGCTCAAGTGCAGCATATTCGGAGTTTTCCTCGATAATGGCGACCTCTCTTCTTTTCAGCTTTATGGCTCTCTCCCGGAATGCATCTCTGGAATGGCCAAGCCTTCTATTCTGACCACCACAGAATTCTGCTCTTTCTTTTTCCTTCTGATGGTCTTGTTCCAAATTCTCCTTCCTTTTGACTTGTAGGTTCTCAACTGTTTCTGTCATTTGTGCTTTCTCCTTTTCCCACTTGGTCTTTTTCGACTGAAACATCTTTTCTAATTCCCGGAGTACAGCCACTTCGCGCAGACGCTTGTTCTCAATTCTTAACTTGGTGAGCTCATCTTCACTGTTTGCCCCCAATCTTATCCTCGGGCTCTTGTCGAGAGGTGGGGCTAAACTCGCAACTACTTCCTTATGCCATATTACATATTCTGGAGATGGGGTTGTCTTATACGGCGCGTCAGCCACTGAGAATTCTTCCAACTGCGACCCATGCTCAATGTCAATACTGCACAAACCCTGCATGTCAGGAATGAACTGCCCTACTCCGAACTGCCTTAGCACTAAAGAAGTCGAGTAAGTGGTGATTCCCCAAGGTCCCATCAATAGCATGAATGATTCCCCACCACTTCCATGTACTGGAATCTTGTTCCTCATCCATCGGGCTCTCCACACAATGTTGTTGTGCCCACATTCCTTGAACCAGTCTATCCATTCCTGCACTGTCTTCTTAATCCATGCAATATTCCTGAATTCTTTAATAGGATCACTATCCCGAAACTGAATGGCCATCTTGGAAGTATCGATCAAAGGTAGGTGGGTCTTTATCCAGATGGTCAACATGGCCGCACATCCAACAATCCTTCCTTCCCCGGATCTCCTGTAGTGATTTAGAGATCGGATAGTCTCTGCCACGATTGCCGGTGAGATGTCAAAACCATACTTTACTTGATCCTTGATATCAATCATTAGCTCATCTACATGCGAAAAAGCCTTGAGGAATATGATCAATCCATAAATCAAGAGGGCTATCAACTGGGATCCTTTCTCTTCATTTCCCAAATGTTCTTCGGCTTTCTGAACCAGGTACCCTCTTTGAAGGCCCTCACCCCAGTGTTCAAAGTTTTTAGCTCGGCCATCCATCGCTCTGCCTTATCCCCTGTCATCTCAGAAATGTGTTTACTGACCTGGGGATGTAACCTCCTCCAATAGATCTTGTCATTAGGCTTCCTGGATGTGAACTCATTTGAAGGGAACAACATTGAACGGTAATCCTCTACTGTAGGCACCATATTTACCTCATTGAAAACAAAACAGCATCGAGCAGAATCCCAAAAATGTACCATGGCTCTCAACAACGAATTATCGACCTCGGTATCGATCAGAGACCCGATGAGCCCATATTTCTGCTTAAACTGTTCTTTGTATGAAAACCTTGCCCAAAAACTCTTTAACTTATCCAGGGTGCTCTGACTATTATCGAAACGGGTCATAGGCGGGAACTCAATGCCATAATCCAAAGATGTTACCACTCCATTCATTTGCTGCTCTGTCTCATTTCTCGGCAAATTTCCAATAGGCAACGCCGCACTCGTGCTTCCTTCCGCCGGATGAGATGTCGGTCCCACCCCATTTGGTTCACCCTTTTTCTTGGTTTTTGCCATTATGTGACCACCTAATGCAATGAATGCATGGAACGAAATAGAAAAAAGGGAAACACAAAAGAGCACAACTTAGTAAAGGAAGGTAAGCTTATAAAGTAAATAACAATGTCATATTTGAAAAGAAATGATGCCCCTTTCTTTTAAAAAGTTTTTCCATAAAATTTGGACACAAATGTCCTTTTGGGGCGGGTGGTCTATTTACTGAGAGTAAAGGGAAGCTACTCTTTCTACGGTCCGTATTTCCCAAAACAAAAGGGTAAAGGTTCGAAATGTTCCTTATGTGTACCAACTTATATGCTGGGTTGGTCCGCACGCCTAAAAGGTTCCCAATTTCGACCCGGCAAAGTCTCATTGGGTGGAGGTTTTTCGCACAACCTGCACGGGGACCTGGTTGGTCCCACGAAGGCCTGCTTATTATACCTCCCAAAATCTAATCAAGGTGGCAACATGTAAATGCAAAATGCAGTCTAAGTGAAGTGTGTGAAGGAACAACCTACCATTACCCTAAAACTAAACCTGGCAGACCTAGTAACTAACCACAACAGAAAACAAAGAAAACAACAAGATATGGGTGAAAATAACAGAAATATCAAAGCATAAAAGCAGTAAAACATCAAAACAAACAAAACAAACCAAAACAAACCAAAACAAAACAAAGCAACCATTTTATTAACCCTAAATATTGTTTAGACTAGGTGAGGCCTGACTCTCTAACTAGTCCCCAGTGGAGTGGCCAAGCTGTCGAAACGTTCGGGTCCGGGGAACCCTGCGGAGACGACGTTGGTAAGAAGGAGTCACCACTAATCTTTTTTCTAAGGTGCGACTAGTCACCTATTTGACCTAACCAGTCTAATGAAGTTCGGTGCTTGGCATGGGACCCACTAAACCTAAGGTCCGGTCTTTTAACCTAAATCTAGGTTCAGGAGTCGATTACGCTCGGGGAAGGATTAGCACCCCCGAGTCGCCCGTCAAGTGACAGTACCTCTAGTCTATCTAGATCTACTGGTTCGAAAAGAAAATTGGTTGCTTTTAATGCTTGGTCTTGATTATTATTAGGAAAGGTTATGAAGGAAAAAAAATCTCTTTAAAATCAATGTCGAGAATTCGAAGAATATGATCGAACATCGTCGATCAATTCTGTCTCGATTCTCTTTCTCTATTTGTTCTCTTGTTGAATCTCTCATACCGGGAAGAGATTTTGAAAATGCTGTGTCAAAACCTTTTATTTTTGTTTTTTTCAAATCTTTTACTTTGTTTTTTGTAATTTCCCATTTTAGTCCTCCTAAAAAAGGTGTGAAAATCTTCTTTTCTTTATTGTTTTGGAAATCTTTTTCCAATCTTTTATTGATAAACTAAGTCTTGATTTGAATTTGAAAACTTCTGTTTAAGTCTTAAAAGCTCTTGATTACCAATTCTAATTCATTTTGAAAACTGAGTAAGAGAACATCGGCTTTGAAAATGCTTTTGAAAAAAAAAATCTTTTTTTTGTATTTTCTAAGTAATACTTGATTCCTAAAAGGAAGAGAAAATAATGCAGATGATGCATGAACTGGTATATTTTAGTCTTTTGATTAGTAAACAACGATATACTTGAAATTAACCTGAGACCATTCCCACGCATTATGGGGGTATTTCGAGGGTAATCCAATCTCGGAGCGGGAACCAAGAATTCATACCCGAGTACATTTACTTGGGACCCACCTGTCATCGTAAAAGATCGTTGTTTACCGATTCTTATTTAACTAACTCGCATGAATGTCAAGTAAAATGCATGAAAGATCGCTTTTAATTATATGCATTAATACAGGTCTACCCAAAATCAATTCCATAAACCCTTCCCATCATTATGGGGGTATCTATGGAAAAGATTGGTCTAAAAGAGGCTCCCAAAATTTCCTACCCGAGTACATTTACCCGGGAGACCCTTTATCTTAGCAAAAGACGAGTATTAATACATCTCAATAACAAGGTAATGTATGATGCAAGTATATGGTAAAATTCTACTTCTACTAGTTACTAGTTATTACAAACCGAGACCAAATCGGGCCAATTAATGAATTAACAACAATTAAAGAAACATAAAACTTATGGGCTGGACTGGGCATACCGGGGACCTTTCTGCACACTAAAGAAAATGATCAGTGATATTCAGGAAGCAAAATAACACAATTCACTCCACATCCATGCAAAATAAAGATCTAAATTGACCAAGTGACAATCCTCATTCCAAAAATTTCTCAATTTCCTTTCAAGTTAATCTCTATTTGAGAAATTAGGTCTTAACTCCAAGTTTAATTTCCTTAAAGTTGAAATTAGCCCAAAGTGTCTTACATATCATCTTCAAGCCAATTTCAATTAAAGAAAACTTTTACTTTAAGTCAAGACCCCATTTCCAAATCAAGATTAGCTCGATAAATTAAATTCCATTTTCAATTTGAGCAGACAAGCATTTTCAAACATAAATCTCATATTCCAATACAAAAGCAATTTAATCAAAAATTCATGAAGCTAAATTAAAAAGATCAATTTCAAGTCAATTTAAACACAAAAATCCAAGTTTTGGCATCACACACTTAAATTAACCAAAAAGACACAACCTTATACCAAAAATACCCCCATCAATGCATTTTCCAATCAAAATTGCAAGCAATGCCCAACAACATCAACCAATTAAATAAAAATCTAATTTTTAGGTTAAAGATCCTAATTTTAAACAATTCATGGCCAATTAAACTAAACTCAACTTAACACTCAACACAAAGACTAATTTAACTAACAAAACATTCAAGATTTTAACTAAAAGACAACAAGCTACGCTTTTTACTTATTTAACTTGGGGAAAGTTTACTCAAGAGTGAAAAATGAGCTAAATTTATCAACTTTATCATAAAAATAGAACAATGAAGCCTTAATTTGAAGCAAATCAACTTAAACAAGCCTCAAATTGCAACACTCAAGCATCATCAGTCCCAAATAGAAATAATTAAAGAATAAATGGACAAAATTGAAAGGAATTGAAAGATGCTTACCCAAAATGGCGTCGTTTAGGCTGTTAATGGCTTAAAACCCTAAGTCTTTCTTTCTCTTTCTTTTCGCCCCCCCCCCCCTCTTCTTCTTCTTCTTCTCCCCGCTTCCCTTAACCCTAAATTTTGCTCAACTTTCTCTGCAACTCAATCAAACCCACTCTTCCCTCATCATTTTTCCCGAACAATGCCTAGATTTGAAGTGTACAAACCCGATTCTTAAAACCCCATAAAAAAAAAGAACTTTTCAAAAAAACTTGCAGGAACCGAGAGACAAAGAGGCAAGTGATTCTTCAAGCCAATCCTTTGATGATTGGTCCCGATTTTTCACTACCAGGCCCCTTTTGATCTCTTGTTTTTTCTTTCTTTCCTTTTTTTTTTTGCTCAAAGGCCTCCACGAACCCTAATTTTTGCCCACTTTTCTCCTCTCCAAAAAAAAAACCCCCACCTCTCTCTGAAAATGAAGTATATATAGGGTATTTCAATACCCTAGAGTCTTGAAGATAAGAGCCAAGCTTTTTGAAGAATTGTCAGGTGAGACCTTCTCCACAAAAAACGAGTTTCCCTTTTGCTAAGGCCAAAACCGATTTTGTTTTTCTATTTTGTCCTTTTTTCTCTTCAACGATTTCACTCTTCCTTAATTCATTCCCTTTTCTGTTATTTTTGAATTTTGTCTTCTTGCAGAGTTGATGACTAAGGGGCTGACTTGGCAGGGCACTGACTTGGCCACCGAGTATTTTGCTGTCTCAAGTAGAATTCTTTCCCTCTCTTTTGCTCCGTTTCTTTTGAATTTTGGTAGGAAGTATGCATATTGTTCATAAAATGCTTGCCTCCTGAATGATGAAATAGAAACTATAGTCTCTACTGCAATCTTAATTAATTCTTCCTACAGGTCTTCATCTTCTTGTCTAGATGATAGCAAAGGCATCTTGAGTAGAGTGAGGGTTCAGGTCAATGAGCACTCTGTAACCAGGACATGTTTCACAAGGTTCCCTTTCTGCAACCAACTCAGCTGCAGCCAGTTGTTTTTTCATTGTCAGGCACATGATCACATTCCAGGTTTATGCCAGGTATTCTATCTCTTTCTTTGTCCTTAATGTCTTCTTTTGCATGAGAATTTTGATGGTTTCTAGTTGGGGAGGGATGCGATGAGCACTGGCCATTTGAAATAGGGAATGTGTTCTTCATGTCAAATCCAAGTATCCTTTTGTAATCATGGGAGTTGCTTGTCTCCACCTTCTCCAACTCAGCATCAT
Organism: Corchorus olitorius; assembly: GCA_001974825.2. NCBI lineage: Eukaryota > Viridiplantae > Streptophyta > Magnoliopsida > Malvales > Malvaceae > Corchorus > Corchorus olitorius. The sequence continues at coordinate 19,022 of AWUE01012952.1, forward strand.
GGAC
>AWUE01012953.1:0-17135 GCA_001974825.2 Corchorus olitorius
CAGCATCATGGACACACTCTGTATTAACTTGTTTAAGGACAAATTCCCTTGGGATTGACTGGTCTCTGCTTTCATCAGATTTTCCATCATATATAGGTATCCCAGTAGTTTGAAGAGAACAACCAATTGAACTTTCAGGTGTCTTTTCACTATGTATAAGAGAAGAATCTTCTAAGCCAGCCACAATAGCGGGGAAACTAGGCAAGGCAGAATTTAGATCCAAACCGTTTACAGACATAGCATACTTGAAATCCTTGGTGCATTCTGCAGGAGTATGTTGCTCAAATGAAGGGTCATTTTCACTGCAGAAAATTCCTCTTCCTCACTATCAATGTACTCCTCAGCTGGAAGTTCAAGATCCAAGATCTTTTTGCCAATCCTTTTGCAATTGGTCTCCAGGAGCTCAGGGACAATTGAAGAGCATGGAATTCGAGAAGGATTATGAACTGTTTGCCCTCTATTTTTATCATAAGAATGCAGGGGCAAAGTGCTATTTTTAGCTTCTGAAAAAGGGATGTAATAAGGGTAGAAGGGTGTTGTGGCATTTGTACATAATTAGAAGACGTTGCAGATAAAACATAATTTGGTTGTAAGGTCTCCAGACTGAGATGATGTTTATATGACTCCATTTCATCCATTAATTCCTTCTGTCTCATGTAAGGCCGATGGAGTTCTTGAATCCGATCCCTAAATTCTGCTTCATGTTTGAGCATTGTCTGCTTAAGTCTATCCTTGTAGGGAAAGATGTTAAACTCTGAAGATACTGGCAAAGTACCATTATAGTACTGCCTATTCCTTAAGAATCCATCAATATTATCTTCAGGCCGTACAGTCTCATTAGCATCCAAGTTAAGGTCCCCGGCAGTATAACGTCCCTGGATCTGACTTTTTGGCCGCATGTCTGCTTGCAATCCTAGCATTGCCATAAAAGTTGGAGCACAAATATATTTAGACAGAGCAACCTTTGTCCCATGACAAAAGCAATCTTAAAAAAAATAAAACAACTTTCCTGAGCTCATTGACTTGGTTTTCTTCAAAGCAAGCAGAAGAACTACCGTGGGTATCTTTTCTAAAAAGCTTTAGAAATGAATCAGAAACAATGATGATAAGAATAAGAAGACTCTCTTAAAAGAGAAGAAAAGAAATGGAGTGGGTATTTCTGAAACTCCATGAAAAGTAAATAAAAAAAATGGGGATTTTTGGATCTGCTGGGTCCATTTTTCTTTTCTTTACGAATGATAACTATTACTAAATGAAATTGTTTTAAGAACTAGAAGGTAACACCTACTAAATGAAGCTAAACCTTAAGATGCACTAAACTGTCCAAGGTGCCCACTTTAAGATTTTTATTATTTTTTTGATTAGCTAATCCTAAATTAAAATGTACTTGAAATGACTAAAATGCCCCTGAATATGTAAATGACCAAAATGCCCCTGACATACAAAATGACCAAAATGCCCCTGGATATGCAAAATGACCAAAATGCCACTGGACATGCAAAATGACCAAAATGAGAAGTAAATTGATTTGAACTAAAGGATACAAGACAAAAAGGGGTGTCTACACATTAAAATAACGTTATTTCAACTTTACTCATTAATAGTAATTTTTTTAGAGACAGAAATGCCCTTTAATATTGTTTGGATAAAAATTCAATATTACCTAAAATTTTTTACCCAAAAAATTTTTAAAAAATTAAATAGATTATTTATATTTTTTTCTAAAACTCTAAAATAATGGGTGTTAAATTTGGGATTAACCCTTAGAGTAAATAAATTATTTTTATTTGGGGCTAAACCCTATCAAACTATTGCTAAATTTTATTAAATTAGTTAAAAATATTTTTTTAAAACCCTATTAATAATATAATTTATATCTAAAACCTTACCCTTAAAATTAAAATATCTATTTACTTAGGGGCTAAACATTTTATTTTACAACTAAATTTTCTTCAAGGACATTTTAAACATTTAAAAATATCAAAATCCCACACTCATCTACTTTTTATCTTTTCAACAAATTTATTCCCTTGGGATTTGTGACTAAAGGGTACAGCCATGCACCCCTTAGCTATTTCCATTAATTGTAGAGATCTACATTTTGCCCAGCTTATAGAGACCCAATAATAGCATTAACATGCATATATTTGCTGACCTTCCTAAACCCATTCTTGTAGTTGTTTGCTTTGGCACCAAAAAAACAACTCAGCACTTAACCATGGATGTAAGAAATAATTAGAAAGTTTCAATTAAAATCTCTCCACCCAATAATTAAATTTATAGATAGTTAGGATAGAAATCATGATTCATGCATGCATTACTCTCTACATTCTACCTGCTCTCAACATTTTTCTATATGTTCCTAATCTCTCTACATTTCTAATTCTAACAAAACCTCTATGCTATAAAGTAGCAACTCTTTCCTAAGCATCTTATTCCTACCAAACCAAACCAAACCAAAACTGATCATTATTATTATTCTCCACACTCAACCTTATATCCAACTCCAATACGTACAACCATAACACTTAATTACCAAAATCAAAACTTCCTTATGGCTTCCCAATTTTCCATCGCTTCTCAAGGAAATCATGAGCAATGCCATAATTTCTTTCCACTTGTTCCTTAATTCTCTCCCATTGATCAAATTCACCAAAACTTGAGCACCCAAATACTCGAAACATCCCATCTTATATCACTTTCGTTTCCTCTAAGGAAAAACAACTTATAACCTTTATATGTACACACTCAAACTCTCAAAAAGATCAAAAGAAACAGACCAACATTATTAGGAGAATATTTCACACGAGAGAAAAGCAAAAATTAATTAACTAAGCCATCAATGGAGATACATGAAGGGTCGACTCAATCAGGTCAAGAACACTCGGTTAACATATCTCTTTCATCATCTTCATCATCTTCTTCTTCCTCCTCATCCTTCTTCTATTCTAGTGCTAGCGTTGAGCATCTTACCTTGTCACCACTTCTACAAACTGAATCACCGTATAGGTTGGACGGTGGAAATGTATCCATACTCAGCTGGTCTGACAGTGAACGGCTGAGATTCGTTGACAATTCAGGGAACGAGTGGCAGAATGTAGAGAACCGATTCAACCAGCTTGCTACGGACCGAAATGGGCACGGATTTCCTGTTATTAGATGGTCGGATTTTGGTTCTTGCATAGGTGAGAAATTAATACGTCTAAAATTTACAATATTATTACTTGTAATAAACCCTGAAAACCATGCTTGCAAGTTGCAATGTTTAATGTTAATGCATGCACATTTACATTTATGTCTTGTAGGAATAAAGGAATCACCAGAATTTGCTAATGAACTCTTGAGGGCACTAAGAGGAAGAAGATATAATTGGAAAAAGGACATCACAAAAGTTGAACTCTACAATTACTGGTGTCGGATGACAGATCCCTGGTTGGATTCAAGGATTGAGTTATTCTTTGACATGTAATAACACTTAATTACTCTCTTCCTGACATTTTTTTGAATAAGGAATGAGATATGTCATATGGATTTATAACTATGAAAATTGTTGTTCTGTTTTTGTGTGATTTTCATTTTCCTCAGCTGTGACAGAAATTTGGATGGACGAGTATATGAGAGGGACATCAAACAGGTGAAACGTAACCTATTCATATTATGAACATCTTCATGAAAATTAGGAAACATCTTCTAAAACTGCTTTTTTTTCTTTTATAGGTCATCTCGTTAATTGCTCCAATAAACAAGTTATCAGTAAAGCAAGAGGAAGCTGATGAATATGCTACTTTGATCATGGAAGCACTTGACATTCAACGCCGAGGCTATATTGAGGTACTCTGTATAGTCTATATATCATTTCAACCTCACTCAAATTCAGTAATTAGTTAGCATAATCTTAAGAATTTTCCCATTTTAATTTGTAGCCTTCACAAATGGAAACTCTCTTCAAAGTAAGCTTACCAAAAGGCTCCCCTGCAACTTGTTCATACCAGAAGAATACTTACAAGAAACAAGAGCCGAGGTCAAAGGCTGAGATCTTGTTTCGATCCTATTGGAGACGAGCATGGATAATTCTGTTTTGGTTGATGATTTGTTTTGCACTCTTCACATGGAAATTCATCCAATATAGCCATAGAACAGCTTTCCAAGTAATGGGGTATTGTTTATCAACTGCCAAAGGAGCAGCAGAGACTCTCAAATTCAACATGGCTCTCATTCTCCTTCCTGTTTGTCGAAATACAATCACATGGCTACGCAAGAATCGTTGCTTCAACTCTGTTATTCCTTTCAATGACAACATCAACTTTCACAAAGTAATTCATGGTTTCCACTTTCCATATATATATAGTAATGTTTCATGAGTTAAAACTTAATTAGCACTATTGGAAATTTCAATTCACAACTTCTCTTTTTGGTTGATTTTTTAGCTGATTGCAGGAGGGATAGTGATCGGTGTCATACTCCATGGAGGCACACATCTGGCTTGTGATTTTCCAAGAATTAGTGGATCTGATCGGTCCGTTTTTCGACAAACTATAGCAGCCAGATTCGGGTATCAGCAACCCTCATACTTGCAAATATTGGACACAACAGAGGTTGCAACAGGAATTGCTATGGTAATATTAATGATGATAGCATTTTCACTAGCAACAAAGTGGCCTCGCCGCCAGTCTCCTCAGCTTCCAAGGTCGGTCCGAAAGGTCACTGGATATAACACATTTTGGTACTCCCACCATCTGTTTATACCGGTGTATGCTTTGCTCATTGTTCACTCCATGTTCCTTTTCCTGACAGATAATCTAATCGAAAAGACGGTAAGAATGGCATCATTATATATGATTACATGTAGTCTCTCTAAATTCTGAATTAATTTAGACATGACTTGTGCCAAAAAAAAATTCTGAATTAGAATTCATTATTTATGACATGACTTGTTTTAGTAACAATCTTCTCATTTAGACATGGATGTACATTGCCATACCGGTTTTATTATATGCCGGAGAGCGAACAATTCGAGCTATAAGATCTGGGTTTTCTGAGGTACAAATTTTGAAGGTACATAACTTCATCTTAATCTCTTTAACAAATAACAATTGTTAAATGCAAAGAGAACTTTATGTGCATGTCAGCTTTATAAGACCGCCTTGTTGTAATGTTGTTTCCATTTTCATGTGCAGGTAAACCTATATCCAGGAAAAGTGTTGTCCCTCAAGTTGCAAAAACCAGAAGATTTTAGCCACAAGAGTGGCATGTACATTTTCATCCAGTGCCCTCAAATTTCACCCTTTGAATGGTAACTTACATAATCTGTTTTGCTATAGTTTTAAGATGACCTAATTTCACCCTTTGAATGGAAAGAGCTTACATATAAATTTCAATTTGCAGGCACCCATTTTCCCTAACTAGTGGACCAAAAGATGATTACTTAAGTGTGCATATCAGAAGCCTTGGAGACTGGAGCTATCAGCTTTATAGTCTCTTCCAGGAGGTAATTATATATATGTCAAAAAAGCAACAGGTTCTGTTTCATTGCAAGTATGCCAAAAAAAACTGAATGTATTTATACTTCCAATTCCAATCTGGGTTTTTTTTTTTCCAGGCAAAACTAACAGGATTACAGCAGTATCCCAAAATTTATGTTGATGGACCTTATGGTGCTGCATCACAAGACCACATAAAGTATGATATTGTGGTAATGATTGGGCTTGGCATTGGAGTCACACCCTTTATCAGCATCCTAAAAGAATTTGCCAGCCGTCTTAAAATATCAAACAGCAATCATGTACTAATAAGTTCTGCAAGCTGTTCTTTTAAAACATAATAATTCAAAGTAAGCTGCTTCTGTTCTTTAGATTGACAGAAAATGTTCCATAATGTAGGCAGCTTGTGGAGAAGGCAGCATTGACAAAGGTCCATTAAAAGCTTACCTGTATTGGGTTACCAGAGAACAAAGCTCTTTTAATTGGTTCACAGATGTCATGAAGGAAATATCAGAAACAAACCAAAAGCAGGTTAATCTCATTCTCAACAGAATCATCCTATATGTTTAAAGTGTCTTAACAGAAAAAAGCCTTGCAAAATCTTGACATAACTCATTGTAACTTCTTGTTGTGCAGTCTGTTGTAGAGGTATTCAATTACCTAAGCAGTGTATATGAAGAGGGGGATGCTCGGTCGGCCTTAATCAGCATTATACAATCTTTGTATCATACCAAGAATGGAATCGACATTTTCTCTCGAACTCCGGTAAGTCTGAATCTCTTCTGCTCTCTCCCTAACAGAATTTGATACATATATGCATCACAAAATGATAAAATTGTTTGGTTGATTAGATTACCTATGTTTATCAAAAAAAAATTTCAGGTACATACACATTTTGCTAGACCAAATTGGTTCAACATCTTGTCAAAATTGGCAAGGAGACACAGAGGGACAAAGATTGGTGAGAAAAACTAACTTTAGCCTTCTTAGTTTAGACTTTAGACCATCAAAACTATGCTATTTTGTTGGCTAAGGAGAGCTGTTATTTTCTCTTGAGTGCTAAGTTTGTATGTTTTGGGCAGGGGTTTTCTACTGTGGACCATTGGCATTAGCAAGAGAATTGGAGAGGTTGTGCACCAAATTCTCCACCAAAACCACCACAAGATTTGTATTTCACAAGGAGAACTACTAGTTTATTTTTTCTACTTTTTTTCCCCATTTTTTTGTGTGTTGCTGCTGTTCATTTCCACAATAGGAAATGGTGTTGTTGGCGTGTCAAAGGCAGGCCAACAACTTCAACATGAAATGATTTTTTGTGTTTTACCTGTATAACATAGAAAAGATGCAGAATTCTATATATTCTTTTATGAGCAGTTGCAGATTCTCTATATGTACCAGAAGAATAATTATTGTAGATGCATGCATAAATGAAGCAATACGAGGAAAAAAAGAAGAAGAAAGAAAGCGAGTAATAATTTACTATAATGAAAGCCATATGGTACGGTATCCAACAATAATCAATGGCGCCATTGGAAAATTACAAAGTAATTAAAATCTTAAACTATAATAATCATAAGTAATCAATATGAATATAATGCTAACGCACCTTCAATTGATTAGGGTAGTATGAAATTGGTAGAGCATCAACCATATGTGATGGAGTACCCACTCCTACAGTGCAGTTGTCTTGAATGATTTGATTAATTTGGGCAGTACAGTGCCTAACTCTTCTCCATCATCTCATCCCGTTCATAATGTTTTCTTGAATAAGAATTTCTGCAACTGAATATAGTAATGTACGTAGAGATACAATATCACTTTATGAATTGTTCTTTTCCTTCGACATTTTATTTAACAAAAAAAAAGTCTCAAAGTCGGTTTTTCATTTTGGCCAGACCAAAGTCTGTTCAAGAGTTTAGACATTGAGAGAGAAATAGAAGCCAATTGGAATGCGGATTCGCTAGTATAAAACATGGCTGGTCGCCCCGAAAAGAGATCCGAGTAGACAATACTGGTTTGTTGAGAACTTTGAGATTAGAAAAGGTGCATACTCTTGAGGATCTGACACGGGAGTGTCCCATTCTCTCCAACATGAGGATTCGGATGAGATAATGTATTTAGAGAAGCAAGTACCTTGCCATATGAGTAGCTTGCTTTGATGACATGGCACGTTGGGTGGGACCTTGGATGCTACGGTGGAGACAAGCTAGCACCTGAAGGCCATGTGGAACCAAGCACCTCTCTTTGTTTGACAAGTGTTGATGATCATCCATTCACCATGTGACACCTTTCGGTCAACAAAAGAGGCTAGGAAAACCTTTGTGTGAAGTTCTCTATTTTGGTTAGAGGATGATGGCAAGTTGTTCAACTTGATGAGGCTTCATCATCTGTGCATGGAATGATCAATTCGGCTGCCTACAACCCGAATTGGTTTCATACTACATTTGAGCTCATTTTGAGCTAATTCGGGTGTGTTTTAGTTAAGTTGTAATTTGTTTAAGTTGAGCTTGTTTACTTAGCTTAAGTAAGTGTGTTTAGTGTGCTAATCTAGTATATAAGCTACGGGTAAGCACCTTAGCAAATAAGATTGTAATTTTGAGCTTGTGAACACTTTGTTTTGCTTTGTAACCTTGTCTAGGTTCTTGCAAACTTTTCTATATCAATTGGAGTGGTGAATCTGTATCTCTTGTTGATTTAGGATTAATAGAAGCTTGTTCATCTTGTGAATTCTACTTGTGGTGAATCTGTATCAAGTTGTGTTCATTTGGTGGTGAGTTTCGACCGATTCTAGCTCTTGGTGGTGAAATCCGTATCCTTGAGTGTTTGAATCTGTGTGCTTACATCTTCATCAATTCCTTTGTGAATTGATCTTTAGTTAACCTAAACACTACCCAAACACTTACCCTTAGGATTTGAAGTGCTCATTTTAAGCACTTTAAGTACACTTTACATTCCGGTGTTGTTGAGAGCAACTCATTTTAAGGCCTTTTGAGCCATCCCCGTATCAGGATCTTCTTGAAGTCATCCATAGGATGTTGCTGGAGAGGGAATGGAATTGCCGAAGGGAAGAGTTCGATCCACGCAATTTTAAAAGTAAGTAAATAATTTATTGTCATTTTATGTCCAATATCACATAACGACAAAACAGTACATGTTTCACTCCTTTATAATAAGCACCTAAGTTGTTAGCTCAACTGGTGAGTGCACTGTGTCTTGACCGTGAGGTCCTGGATTCAAATCTCACGGAATGTGAGTTTCATATATTTATTTGTTTATTTGTTAGATAGTTTGTTAAGTAGGTTATTTAAGGTAATTTCTTAGTTTGGGTTGAATTCTCATTTAGATGTTTGGGCATATGGAGATTTATTCTGATTGTAATAACATTTCACTTGTACCACTCAAAAAAAAAAAAAAAAACTACCTTAACTCTAAAAAGTTGGACTTGGACCTAATAACTGGATTGGACTTAAGCTTGGGCACCTTGACTTGTTTGAGTTTGACTGACTTGGATCGTATTCTCGGACATGGATAATTGTTGACTAAATATTTATTGTCATTCTAAATAAAAATTTTATTGTTATTTTATATTCAATATCACATAATGACAAAACAGTATCTACTTCACTCATTTATAATAACCAATGTTCCTATTACGATTGCCATTAGAGTTGAGTGGCATAAACTATCTTGACTCTTGGGTTTGGGTTTGAACACCTTGACTTGTTTGGGTCTGACCGATTTGGACCAGATTCTTGGACATGAATAGTTGTGGACTAAATAGTTATTGATATTTTAAGTAAATATTTTATTTCCATTTTATGTCCAATATTCCACAATGACAAAACAATATTGTCCACAGAGTTGAGTGACATAAACTACCTCGACTCTTAAGTTGGATTTAGACCATATACCTTGATTGCACTTGGGCTTGGTCACCTTGACTTATTTGCACCTGACCGACTTGGATCAAATTCTCGAACATGGATAGTTGCGGACTAAATATTATTATTTATTTCCATTTTTAGTAAATATTTTATCGCCATTTCATGTCCAATATCCCACAACGACAAAGTAATATCTGCTTCACTCATTTATAATAAGCAACGTTCCTAATACGATTGTTCTCAGGGTTTAGTGACATAAACTACCTTAACTCTTAAGTTAGAGTTGAACCAAATACCTCAATTAGACTTGGGCTTGGCACCTTGACTTATTTGGACTTGACCGACTTGGACCAAATTCTTGGACATGGATAATTTTGGACGAAATATTTATTGTCATTTTAAGTAAAAATTTTAATGTTATTTTATGTCCAATATCCCACAACGACAAAACAATATCTGCTTCAGTCCTTTATAATAAGTAACGTTCCTATTACGATTGCCCTTAAAGTTGAGTGGCATAAACTACCTTGACTCTTAAGTTGGACTAGGACCAAATAGCTTGATTGGACTTGGGCTTGGACGCCTTGACTTGTTTGGGCCTGACTGACTTGGATCAAATTCTCGAACATGGATAGTTGCGGACTAAATATTTATTGCCATTTTAAGTAAATAAAATTTGTCGCTATTTTATGTCCAATATCCCACAACAACAAAATAATACATGTTTCACTCCTTTATAATAAGCAATGTTGCTAATATGATTGTTCTCAGTGTTGAGTAGAATAAACTACCTTGACTCTTAAGTTGAACTTGGACCAAATAACTCGATTGGACTTGGGTTTGGGCACCTTGACTTGTTTGGACTTGACCGACTTGGATCGTATTCTCGGATATGGATAATTGTGGACTAAATATTTATTGTCATTTTATCTCCAATATCCCACAACGAAAAACAAATACCTACTTCACTCATTTATAATAAGCAACCTTTCTATTACGATTGCCCTTAGAGTTCAGTGGCATAAACTATCTTCACTCTTAAGTTGGACTTGGACCTACCTTGATTGAACTTGGATTTGGACACCTTGACTTGTTTGGGTCTAACCGATTTAGACCAGATTCTCAGACATGGATAGTTGTGGACTAAATAGTTATTGACATTTTAAGTAAATATTTTATTTCCATTTTATGTCCAATATTCCACAACAATAAAACAATATTTTTCCATAGAGTTGAGTGACATAAACTACCTTGACTTTTAAGTTGGATTTAGACCAAATATCTTGATTGGACTTGGGCTTGGACACCTTGACTTGTTTAGGCCTGACCGACTTGGATCAAATTCTCGAACATGGATAGTTACAGACTAAATATTATTAATTATTGTCATTTTAAGTAAATATTTTATCGTCAGTTTATGTCCAATATCCCACAACGACAAAACAATACATGTTTCACTCCTTTATAATAAGCAACGTTCCTAATACGATTGTTCTCAAAGTTGAGTGACATATACTACCTTGACTCTTATGTTGGACTTGGACCAAATATCTCGATTGGACTTAGGCTTGAGCACCTTGACATGTTTGGGCTTGACCAACTTGGACCATATTCTCGGACATGGACAATTGTGGACAAAATATTTATTGTCATTTGAAGTAAAAATTTTAGTATCATTTTATGTCCAATATTCCACAACGACAAAACAGTACTTGTTTCACTCCTTTATAATAAGCAACGTTCCTAATATATTTGTTCTCAGAGTTGAGTGGCATAAACTACCTTGACTCGTAAGTCGAACTTGGACCAAATACATTGATTAAACTTGGGGATGAACATCTTCACTTGTTTGGGTCTGACCAACTTAGACCAAATTCTCGGACATGAATAGTTGCGGACTTAATATTTATTGCTATTTTATGTAAAATATTTTATTGTCATTTTCCAATATCCACAGCGAGAAAACAATGAAACCGCCAGATCAAAAAGGGACGTGTTAAGGAATTTTTTGCTGATGTGAGAAGGCGTAGTAATGAAACCACCAGATTGCTTGCTTGCTCTGCCACTGACACCTCCCAAGGATTATACCTTGTTTCAAGCATTTTTGCATATGTTGGTATTTGAGAGAAAGCGAACCCAAAGCCGAGCGGCCCTTTTGACCTAGTTTAAAGGCTACATATGTTGGATTCTTCTACCTCACAAGGTTGCGTCTCTCTAATTTAACATCTATCCCTAGTAATTCCTTTGATTGCTAGATGCGACACCGAAGCGAAGGCGTAATTCCTTTGATTGCTAGATGCGACACCGAAGCGAAGGCTTTGGCCGGGGCTTAATTGAATAGTTACCATAAATATTTGGGATAGATTAACTAACAACTGGAACGTAATAATTTCATTACCAAACGCATTTCACTTTCGCCAATTTACAGAGGGGCAAAACCCTTCCAATATCCATCATAGAATTTCACTGTTGCATCCTTAACCACAAAGAATCCGATGCAATTTAAAACGTGCATGAATTAAGAACAATAATCTAAAGACTTGAAAGCCGAAACCATCATATAAAGAAATTTTGATTCCCAGAAAATTGCAAGTTTCAACACTGGGGAGATTATTGCAGTGGCTCAACAAAAACATTCAAAAAGTAGCACTGTCAAGTCCAAACAAAATGTCCACTCAGATCTTATTTCGTCAACGTCAGAAAAACTTAGCAGTAGAACGTTGGAAATTAACCCTCCAGTGCTGATGCTCCCGATATAATCTCAATCAATTCGGTGGTAATTGAAGCTTGACGGGTTCTGTAACACAAATATCCCAAATAAATATATACAATCAGAAACACAACGGAATAAAAACAACTAAATGATGATCGACACAACATAAGGACTAATAATGCTCGCCAGCCAAAGGGTAGAAGAAACAGGTTATAATGAAAGCATGTCTGCATGATAGAGAGGGGGGATGGAGTCGAGGGACAGAAACCTGTTATAAGTAAGAGTAAGGCGATCAAGCATATCTCCAGCATTTCTGCTTGAACTATCCATAGCAGACATCCTTGCTCCTTGCTCACTACAGGCATTCTCCAACACCGCATTGAACATAACCTGGGGTTGATATAAAAAAATCCATTTTATAGTAATAGGTTACAGAGTGAGTAGCACATACCAGCAGGAAAAAAAAAAAAACGGAGTTGTTCATGTATTGATGATAAGGTTGCATGTGCATTCTCAATTTTAAATTTTACTTGTACTTGGTCACCCAGATTCGGTTAGACAAAGAGATAGTAAGGGCTTTGCCCTGGCCTAAGCATAATTTGCAATAAAAATAGTCAACAATGAAAATTTACAGCTCTCTTAAAACCACTGGAACCTAATCAATTAAGTATTTACTTCATCTGCAAAAATCACTTACAGTGTAGAGCATTACAATGAACTTGTAATCAAATACAATATTTTAAGGCCAACGTTTTGTTTGGCAATAACTCAAAGAAATTCAAATTCAAAAATTTAAAAGATGGAAAATTTTGTTTATTAAATGTCTTTATTCAATTATTTATGATTCATGACTTCATGGTATGACTTTCATTGCGAATAACAATAAATAAGGACTTTTGCAACCAGCAGGACTTACACAAGAGAACTGGAACTCTGCCAAATTTTGAAGAATTTCAGACTTTGTCTCACCACCTTCTATTTCATATGAGTCTAGATCACCAAGCTTTCCCCCAGCTTCAGCTTCCCTCTCAACAACCTATATCAATATATCACGAAATATAAAACCAGCGACAAATGGAGCAATATTTAAACATGCTAAGAGAATACAAGACTATGAAGCTGAAAAATTATGGCCACACTTACTTCAGGTGACAATATGGTTGATACTGTTGGCAAAAAGGAAACTACCGAGTGAAACTTGTTGAAAACAATCCTCAAAGCATCAAACTCCACGTTCTTCAATATATCATCAGCTACAACGGAGACCTGGAGGTGCAATTTTCTTTGTCAAGCATGTAAAAAAAGAAATAGAAAAAGCAATTTTTGAGATTCGTCTACACAATGAAATTCCAGTTCATTCAAAGCAATCAACAGTTAATAGCAGCTGTAAGTCTTGCAATCTTTAACATTGAGCTGAAGATACAAATTTACAAAGAAATCATGCAGCAAGGAGCGGCTGCGGAAAGTTCAAATTTAATTCCAGACATTATTTAGTCTAGAATTGATAATTGATCATGCAGCAAGGATACATTTTAATTGAAGAAAGACAGAGTAAGGCATTATTTAAGCTAGAATTGACGATTGATATATGTAAAATCATCTAAAGGTATATTTAAGGTTTCCTTCAATTACTACGTCTTTTCACAGTTGTAACTCCTTTGAATCCATTTTGGTAGCTCAAAGCCTCCAACTCTACTTACCATGAGAGTGGATTATAAAAATCTATAAGTGTAAATCTTAGCCCTTTCAGGTAATAGAGAAAAATGAGAATTTTGCAGCTGTTGTGCTCTTTAGGAATGTGATAAGAAAATCCTAACTTTATGTGTGAAGCCTTTAAGGCCTTTAGCATGAAGCCCAAACATTATCCTCTTCTTATTCTTTATTTTCCAATGTCTGACATGTACTAGGTTGCCTTAAATCATTTCCCTTTCAACCTGGGAATTACCATCTATCCACACCTAACCAGATCCATGCCAAAAGAACATCCAAGTTTCAACCCTACCTTGTGAAGGCTACTAGTCACTTCCCAGGCCAGAAGGTAGGTTCAATTCTTATTCCTGTTTTCACCCTCCAAATGGATTCTTATCTTCTAAACTAACCAAAAACCCCTAATCGTCATCAAATTAAAGAGTATAACATAGATTCTTGCCACCATATAACCAGTCAATAAACAGTGCACTCACTGGAACATATAATATGAAGTCAAACAACTGCTTGACCAAAAAAAACCTTAAGGAAAAAATCAAGCATTCAATATAGTAATCAAAATTTCAATTTCCACAACATTGTTCTTTCCCTGGAAACTGCATATAAAAAGCGCATTGACAGACCTGGCTGTAGCTCAAAGGATTCTTCTGCAGCTCAGTTATGATTAACTCAATGTCCTTCTTAGAGTCACGAACCAATTGAGCTTTTGCCTTCTCTCCCAAAACAACATATTTGTTTTCCTTTTCAGGACCTATGGTAACAAAGAGATTTAACACAAAGAAGCATCCAACTGAGCACCAACTACTAGAAAAGCAAGCATGGAAGTATTAAGTTGCTCGCAAGATATACCAGAGTTCAACTTGTGGAGAGCCTTGCTTATCTTGACCGATGTAGAGTTAATACCACCACACAGACCTTTGTCCGATGAGATGGTCACAATAACACTCTTCTTAACATCAATACCTAGCATTGTGATAAGATGTATTAATAATATGAAGCTGGAAAGAAAATATATATTTGATAGAGGTAAAAATTCTTAAACAATAGAACAGAAACTTATAAGAATTAAATACAGGAACAGAAGGCAAAAAGCCCTGCAACCTTTACTAAGCAGATATCTGAAGCACATTATTGATAATATTAATTATAAACCAAATTTGCAGGTTAAGCTCAAAAAATTTCCACTTCAACATTATGCATGAATACCACTCTACCGAACCAAGTGATTTAAATTTATTAACTTAAATTAAAGGTTGACAATGACAACAAATCAGCAAAATGCAATGACAAAACACCCAAAGAATCAACTGAACTTGCTCACTAGTTGATACATATCATAAACTTGTTAACGGACATACTGGGATTATCGCCTAGTAGTGCGGTGAATGGCTGCCAGAGGCCACGAGAATTCTCAGCTCTACTTTGAATTGCTCTCAACTTTGAGGCTGCAACCATCTTCATTGCCTTTGTGATTTTCTGAATATTCTTAACACTCTTCATCCGGTTTCTAACTGCACAAGTAATACACCACCACCTAAGTTATAACCTTCACCACAAACCTTAACTCAAGAAGAGAGCACGATACCAATTTATATATAACATCATATGAGAGAGAAACGAACAAAAATGAGAAAAATTTCTTACCAACTTGAGTCGAAATATAACGTACTCCAATAGGACCCTCATCCCTGCCATCCAAGTTCATTTATTTAGTACTTCAAATTAAAAAAAATAAAGAAAATAAAATCTAGGGAAAAATAAGTTTCGTCACGACTCTTCTAAGGTTTCAATTAACTACCATTGGATATATTTATCTTTTCCCTTCATTTTGAAAATTTTTAGATTATTGAATACTCATTACTGCTGTTTAACTCAATTTCAGATACGTATTTTATCGCATTGGCAAAAAAAAAAAGAAAGAAAGAAAGTTTCATTAAAAGAAAATGATGAAATCAGCAGACAAAAATTAATAGTAATTATTTACAAAATTTCCTTCTTATTACAAGAAAAGGGAAATACACATAAAATTAGGGGGAAAGAAGCTAAAATACATTGTAATAGATTAATAACCTCATTTACACAGCAACAATGGAAAATCCAATCACTTCAATAAGCAAAATAGAATTATTATCTGTTTAACTACCAACAAAGCAAAGGAAAATACAGGAATAAAATGGCCTGAGTTTAAAATGATCGTAGCAGAAAACAAATTAAAAGGAGGGGACACACGATTAGAAGATAGAGAGAAGCGAAAGCAGAAGATCGAGAGAAATGAGATCCGTACTCGTGAGTGGGAGGGAGAGGAGAGGATCGGACGGCGGTGATTGGGCGGGGAGAAATCAGAGGGGCTAAACGCCTCCCTTCGCGTCTGAATGCAGCCATCGCCATCGCTTACCGATTCAGAGAAACCCTAGGAATCTTTTGCAGTGCGGTAGATGAAATGTATGTTTGTTTTGGGGATGGGGGGCGTTTTGACGGAGTTGATAGCTAAGCCCTTTCTCAGGTTGGTTTGTATTTTTTAGATCTTACTGTTACTACGCCATATAAGCATTTTATTTTATTTTATTTTATTTATCTATACTATATATAAAAGTACGAGTTTTCTAAAACTTTTAAATCACCTATTATATCCTTATTTTTCATATATATCTGTCTATTATACCCTTATTTTTCGAATATATTTCTTAAATGTCATTGTTTAAACTTTTATAGTTCTACTCAACTAAAACTATATTTTTATTTAATTAAATCTAATATCCTTATAATTATTTAATTTTACTTTTATATATTAGAACTTTTAAATATACTTTTATAGTTTTACTCAAATAAAAACTCTATTTTTTATTTATATACCTATTTTATTTTTACCATTTTACTAATTTAATTAAAAAACTTAGATATATTATAATTTTTAAAAATATTCCTTAAATAAAATTGTTTAAATTTTATAATTTTCTTTAGAAATAAACTTTTACAGTTATTCTACTAAAAACTCTATTTTTATTTAATTAAATTCAATATTTTTTATAAATATTTTATTTTTACCATTTTAAATTTAAAATTGGAGGCTTTTTGGTAGGTTTGGAGTTTGGACACATTTCAATTATAATATAAACTAATAAAAGTATTATTATCAAGTTTAAAAGTTAAAAGAAGGTGCCTAATAATTAGTTATTCATATTTTTTAAAACTAATTAAGTTAAAAATTTATTTAAAATTTAATTATTGTCATTGATTTTTTCTATTTTTGAAATGTACGTATTGGTAGTTTAATGTATTGGAGTGTATAACAAGAATTTAAAATTTTTAAAAATAAAAAGAAGAGTAACATACAATTATTTCCTTTGACTT
>AWUE01012954.1:0-18826 GCA_001974825.2 Corchorus olitorius
CTTATGTAATTTTTATAGGGTTTTTGGTAGTAAGATGAAAGATCAAAGTTGATAATGATTAAAGGAAAGCAATCACAACTAAATTTGATAAGCATTATTTTTTTGGTCACCATATGATATGAATATGAATAATTGTTAGGTTATGTTGCTTCTCTACAAACAAATGGCTTGTAAAAGGATAAAATTTCCAATGTTTTGAGAATTTTTCTTTCTTTGCACCTTCAACAATATCAATTTCTCAAAACATTAGCAGGAGACTGTTTTGAGAACTTGATTTCAGCATTACAATGTTCTCTTATGGTTTAATCTTCAACCTTCATCCATTGATCAACCAAACAATTTCTAAATTTTCCTTTTTCTTTATTTATTTTCCCACCTGAAATTTTCTTGTCAGCCAAGCACCCAGTCACCTCTTCAACAACTCTAGTACTACAACCGACCCAATAAAGTCAATTTCATAAATCCAAATGTCCAAATATATATTCTTTTTATTTCAAAAAAATTTAAAGGAAAAAAAAAACCCCTCGAAGAAGAAAAACTCTTCTTCAATTCGTCTTCTATACTCGTACCATTTTCTTGTACGAGCGATAATCATCGTCCCCCAGCTCAGCTGAACAAAACCTGAAAACCCCAATTAAGTAAAAGAATGGCATCGGAAAAGCGGTGCCTTTATGAGGTTTTAGGCCTTTCCCGTGATTGCACCCAGGACGAGATTCGCTCTGCTTACAAGAAGCTGGCCCTCCAGCGCCACCCGGACAAGCTTGTTCAATCGGGGATTTCTCAGGCCGACGCCACCGCCCAATTCCAAGAGCTCGTCCACGCTTACGAAGTCCTCTCCGACCCCAAAGAGCGTTCTTGGTACGACTCTCATCGCTCCCAAATCCTCTTCGCCGACCGCAATGCCACCTCTAATTCCCCTATTCCTGACCTCTTCTCTTTCTTCTCCAACACCGTTTATTCCGGTTACTCTGACACCGGCCGAGGATTCTACAAGGTTTATTCCGACCTTTTCTCTAAAATTTATGCCAATGAGATCAATTTCGCTAAAAGGTTAGGGTTAGGGTTAGATATAGTTAAAGAAGCTCCTTTGATGGGGAATTTAGAGAGCCCATACAGTCAAGTTACGGCCTTCTATAATTATTGGTTGGGGTTTTCTACTGTTATGGATTTTGTTTGGGTTGATGAGTATGATGTTATGGCCGGACCCAACCGGAAATCGCGGAGGGTTATGGAGGAGGAGAATAAGAAGTTGCGGAGGAAAGCGAAAAGGGAGTACAATGAGACGGTGCGGGGTTTGGCGGAATTTGTTAAGAAGAGAGATAAGAGGGTTATTGATATGAGCGTGAAAAGGAAGGAGGAGATGGAAAGGAAGAAAGAGGAGGAGAGGGAAAGGAAGAAGAAGATGGAGAAGGAAAGGTTGGAGAGAGTTAGGGCATATGAGGAGCCGGAATGGGCGAAAGTTGAAGAGGATGATAGGGTTGATTGGGAGGAAATTGAGGAGAAAGCCGGAGAGAAAGAGGAGTTGTATTGTGTGGCATGCGGGAAAAAGTTTAAGAGTGAGAAGCAATGGAAGAATCATGAGCAGTCAAAGAAGCATAAGGAGAAAGTGGCAGAGTTGAGGGAATCATTTATTGATGAGGAAGAAGAGGAAGAGGATTTGGAGTTGGAGGAGGATGTGGAGGAGAGGTTTATGGAGGGTTTAAGGATTGATGAGGAAGAGGAGGAAGAAGGAGAGAAGAGAGTTGGCAAGTTAAGTGAGCAGGAGGATGGATTTTTCGATGTTGAGGAAGGGGGTGAAGACAGAGTTGAAGTTGATAGTGACAATAATAGCGATGAGGAAAATATTGTCCTTGAAGCAATGGTTTCAGGGAAAAGAAATAAGAAGAATGCATTTTTTAAGAATGAGGAGGTGGTTTCACAGCCAGAATTTCATGTCAAGGATGAGAGTGATGAGGGAGAATTTATGGAATATGACAACCGCAAGAATAGAAGGAAAAACAGAAGAGCGAAGAAAGAGAGAGGTAAGAAGAATGGCAGTGAAGCCGTGAAGAGTGATGCAAATGAAGCAGAGAGCAAGAATGAAGAAGCTAGTCTAAAAGATACCCTGCATGTGGAGGAGCAACCTGCGGATGACAGTAATATTGGTGAAAATGATGATAAATTGGGAAACAGTGAAAAGATGTCCAAGCAATCTGTTGATAGAAAAGGGAATTCGAAGAAAGAAACCAACACCAAATCAAGTAGTTCATCCAAAGGAAAGAAATCAAAGGTATGCTTTACTCCCTTTTATTATTCATATTGTCTTCTGATTAAACCATTGGTAGATACCTACCTTCATATGTAACTTACTGTTTTGCATTGGTAGACCACCTTCTTCTTGTTTGCCATGTTATTCTCAGTTTTGAAATAAGTTTTGACTTGCTTTAAAATATATAAATGTTTACCTAATCAGTCAACAGGCCAATACATTGGATAAAAAATAACTTTTGCTGGATGAATAATAAGGTTTATATATAGCTGCTAACTTTAATAGCCTGGCAAGTGTTTGATCAAGTAGTTCCTTTGCAATATCAGATAAGTAATATTAGGGGAGTACATAATATGGCCATCAGGGGAGTACATAATATGGCCACTATTAACAATAATGTGAAGATTCTCTTGACTTTCTTGATGAATGCTAATCTCTTTCAAGAGGCTATAGATTGGTGGTTACCTGAATATGACAGTAGAAAGACAAGGGGAAACTTGGAACAACAAATTATCTATCTGCATCTAGTAGAAAGTTCTGTGCACCTTTTCTATTTAGACAATCAAACATAAAAGCATAAGGAATGGCTTTCCGTATCTTCTACTCGCTAGCTTTGCTAACAGAGTAAAAGTGTCAGATTTTCACCACCAAGCACAAGAATTATAAAAATCACTTAAATAATTCAATTTATTCTGTCCGAAATGTGCTACTGTTAGTCATGAATTATGCTTGTATTATTGCATCTTTCTAATTGTTAAAATATGGATTCACATGCAGGCAACAGCGAAGCATTCTGGCAATGTGTGTGAGACATGTGGGGAGGAATTTCAATCAAAGTATGTACTATGAAGACATTATATTCTCATTGCCACTTATTTTTTGTTTTTTTTGACCCCCTTGAAGCATCTGGTATTAACCCTAGTGATATTCAAAATTTAAGAAATCTCATGATATCTTAATTGTTGCAGGAATAAATTGCATAAGCATTTGGGAGACACTGGTCATGCTTCATTGAAGTACCGATGAGATCAATAGCTTGCTATGTATTCGTTATAAGGTTTAATTATTCAAGCTTACCAGCTCATGGACAGTCAGCTAGAAGAAGAAGCTCTTCATTCTTTTGGACCCATTTATCTATTCTTATTGGAAAACAGATTGCCAGCAGTCAGATGCATACTGCTAGAAGTATTTCTTCATTTTTTCTCACTATTTATTCAAAAACAACAGTCATATTGATTATTGAGATATCCAGGAAGTGTATCAATTTTTTTCTCTTGTTTGTATTTTTTGTACTTAAAATTTTTTGACGGAAATGAATTACGAATTTCAATCATATTAGGCTTGATTTCTCCTTTAAGATTCCCCGCATATGAACACATCCAGTTTCTTATAACATTGATTGAAATGAACCTCAAAGCTCTCTGAATTCCTTAGTTAAGGAAATATTAACTCACATTTTATCAATACCTGAAATAATACTATCAGTGATTCATCTTTGAATAGGTACTTCACAGCTATTTCTTTTGAAGGGTGTTGGTTTTTACTTTTTACTTTCCCTCAATTTCCTAATTGTTCCAAAAGAGTATCAGTAATATGTGACTATTATCATAAAGCAAGGGACAAATTCCTCGTTAAAAAGCAATTGCAGAAAATGTTAACCATAAAATCAAAATTTAGAAGAGTCCTGGTTTTTTGTGTTGGGGCACGAATTAAAATTTAGAAGAATCATGTTTCTTCTGCAAAATCATCTGCCAGTGTTGGAGGATTTATTGGCCTGAGGTCCACCATCAAGAGCTCAACTACGTACAAGAGAGAGCAAGTAACCCATTAATTAAATACAAGTGAATCGGCCAGCGCTGGCGCGTCGGCCATTCAAAAATCTACTTCTTTAAACAATTTCCTAATCGAATTAAATTATTTGAGACGTAGGAAAATTCGAAAGTACTATGATTTTAAATGTGTTGCATCTTTAAAAGGCTATATTATTAACATTGAGCATATGCCCTCAAGTTAGCAATAAATAGTAAATATTAATTTGTACATGGACATGTGCAATACCTTCAATTTTGTTTCCTCCTCTAAAGTGTGTAGCACTTCAAACAAAAACTAAGTTTACTCTCTTTTTCATATGGACATTTAGAATTATTAGTTGTTTGATAAGACATTGCATCACTAGAAACAAATGGTTCGTGGTCTCTTAAGAATTCACAAATTGCATGTTTAGCTAAGTTAACATTATTAAAAAACAAATCAATAACTTGATGATTAACCATCTTCGGTTTTGTTATCAAATTAAAATAAACCCTATTTGTTATGTTTTTGGGCTGACCAATAAGTCCATTTGTTTTCTAAAACAGTCTTATCTATAATGGACTGATCATATCATCAGTATACGATTTAGCTTTAATTTTTACTTATAAATTTTATATCAGAGCTTTTAAACGTTTATGCTGCTAACCCACTAATGTTACAATTCTAAATTGTAATTCATGGGTTGAATAGCATTAATAGACATCGTTAAAAAGGGCTCCCGCACAGCATAGACCTTAGCTAAGTCTTGAAAATTCTCTATAAATTAAGAAATACTCAACTCAAATCATAGAAAATTCTTTGTAAATTAAGAAATACTCAACTCAAATTCCGATCCTTAGCTATCTTATCTAAAAACTTTGTTCTAACTTAAAAGAAAATATTTTTTATTTTGTAGAATAATTAAGTAGAAATAGGGGGATAGGATTTATTATAACATTTATTGTGTGAAAGAATATCTAAAAACTTTGTTCTAACTTAAAAGAAAATATTTTTTATTTTGTAGAATAATTAAGTAGAAATAAGGGGATATGATTTATTATAACATTTATTGTGTGAAAGAATAATTAAGTAGAGTTAGGGGGATATGATTTATTATAACATTTATTGTGTGAAAGGAAATAGATAATTACAAAAAAGGACTCAATGGCAAGAAGTGGATAGAAACTAACCTAGGATCTTCTTAGTAATTTGGCAAATGAAAAAAAGACAGAAAAAGACAAAAAAAAGTTCAAATGAAGCCTCCTCATCGATCCTCAAAAGGGGTGTTTAGTAATTTTGTTGGGTGTTTCAAATGATATAAATAATAATAATATGTAGTATATATATATATATTTGCAGTTATGATGATAATAAGGTTGCCTACAGCTGCTTGAATACTAGTGGTAAATAAATCTACACAAAATGGAAGTATATCACGCACAACAAAAGAAGATTCACCTATGAATATCATCTAGTGTTTCTTGTCTGACGCAACACAGGAATTGCTTCACTGTACCTTCAAAGCTACTATTACTAAGAAATTTACATAACAAAATGCATCAACGAAAAGTTGCAGACTGCATTCATAGTGGTTTTGTGGTTGCTTCCTGTATGTAAGCCGCGGCCTCCTCTTCTGATAGCTGCTTGCCTTCGACCAGGCCTCTTATTAAGGTGTCAGCATATTCTTTCGCAGGGGCATGTAAAGGAATTTCTCCAGACTTAAAGCTTTCAATCACTGAGAGAGGACACCTGAATATCATCAAATAAATAAAAACTGTAAACACTCAAGATCCAATTGCCCAATTGAAAAAACGAACTTGTAGAAAGAAAAATGAGTTTTAAGCGTACGTCATAGTCAGTATGGGGATATCATTCTCCATTCCCAGGTAAACAACGTTATGGTACCAGCCTCTCTGCACGAAGAACCAAGTTGCTTGTAAACAACAGCCTAAACCTCAAAAAATGACGGCAAAAGTAGAAAAAATATTGCACCCAATTTGATAGGGCATGAAACTAGAGTACCTTGACAGGCTCCACAGAAAAGGAACCTTCATTTGCAATGGAGTTCAAAGCATATAGGTCAAACAAAGGAGAACTCATGTCATGATCTGAAACATTTTCCTGAAGCAAAACATCATTGAACTGCTCTAGCCTGTTTAAGATGCATAGTATAAACAATTAAGATAGGATGACAAAGCAGGCAGGACAATTCAAAGTTAATAGCACTTTCCAGTTGTCCTTTACGGAGACTTCCAATTCAAAGCTGTTTATCAAGAGTTCGATGGAACCGATTCTCTCCACATACAGAGGATGCAATCAAAATAGAAAGAGAACAGAACAATATGGAATAACTTACGTGATTCTATATAGGCACATGTAAGTTTTATCCTGGCTGTTGCTTTGAGGATGGAGGAAAGCAACCCCTCCAGGACCCCATGTCTGTGTGAAATCACGACCAAAGAAAAGACGGTGAGGGTAAGATTTCCACAGAATCTCCTTAGGAGGGTTCCTATCCATTGAACCAGAACATGGCTTTTTCATACCTTCAACCTAGAATCATGAATTAAAGCACAAAGGGGAAACAGGAAAAGAAAAAAAAACGATAAGAACAGATAAGGGCAGGAAGAATGGTCTAAAAAAGGAGGAACAAATCTGCCCCTGAGCGGCTGTGCCACAAACTCACAGTGCTTGAGAAAAATAAAGGACATCAAACCATGTCAAAGTAAAAGGTAAGACAGCAGACACCTTAATAAAACATGCAAATTGAATTTGTCCTAAATCATGCAACAGATCTTGGTTGTCAACTTTTTCATTCCAACTTCCAAAGGCATCTTGATCTTAGTTTTGCCATTGAAATGGGTTAACATCAATATTTAACAAAATGTGGCTAAAATTTATTAACATTGATATTAGATGTATGCTAACAATCCATCCTTTTAACACAAAAACAATTACCTGTCCACCTTCAATATAGCAGAGGAACCTTGACTTCCACATATTTGATCCAAAACTGGCATACCAAATGTCACTCTTAGACAGCTGCAATCTCCATGGTGCAGAAGTACTAGTTACTTTATCTGCATAAAGATTAGAGCTTATTATTCAAAATATAATTAAAGAACAAAAGTGATTTAAGTTAACAATATTAATGTTCGGTTATTACCAAGATCATCTTCAACCTTTAACCTCAAAAGGGGCGTTACAACATCCTCAACAGCGGCAACTAGTTCAGCTGATACTATTTTTGTAGTTTCATCATCCTCATCATCAGATTCGGAGCTTGAAAGTTGAAAATGCTGAGTGGCAAAAGACTTTCTTAGAAAGATTTATGGGCTTAATGAATAACATAATATTTGTTATAACTAATGACAAGAACCCTAAAATAGGTTAGAAAGATGCATGGTTTCATCCCATGACTCCAACCTTGATAACAAGAAGCATAGAACAGTTATCTTGCACATTTCGTCATCTTTTCCACTTAGGTTTGCCCTTCTATTAAAAAAATATATCTAGATGTGTTCAAGAGGCCACATGATTAAATTAGCATGATCTACCATGTATTCGCTAAATCATATATAAGCCTGTCTTTTACTTCAGTAGATATAGGAGAAAGAAAAATCACTGAAAATTTTTTAAAAACAGATATGGATACCTGTTGTTTTACAACCCAAAAAAGGAAAAAAAAATCACTGAAAATTTTAATTTGTGTATTCCTGAGGAATTTTAGAATCACCTATAGAGACTTTCACAAGAAAAACATCATATATGCTAATCTACCTGCAAATAACATTTGACAAAATGAGAGCAAGAGGGTAAAACTGCAATGAAGAATGAAAGAATTCCTTACAGGAGGAGCTTTTTGATTGGTTAACTTAGTTGGCAATTCATCAGCAAGTATTGGCCAGAATGCACTCAATTTCTGGCGAACCTGGCAAACAGATCATGTTATGCCTCAGCAGAAGAACAGTATATATAAAGTACAAAGGCTAACAACTGATAAGGAACCAAAACAAAAGGAGGAAAAGAACCAAATACAGTTGAATTCACTTGAGTTAAGTGAAAAGCTTGGCAGAACCATCATAATGGATTATTACCGCTTCTATAACTCGCCATGTTGATTCAAATGGATATGCCTCTGAAAATCCAGATATAGGTTTGTCATCTAACAAAACTTCCATGCAAGCCAGGGCTGAATTTGCTATTGAATCAAGATTGTATCCTCCTTCCAGTGCCAAAACAATCCTACCTTGAGCAAAATCCATCAGCTGGAACAAAGAAGTCATATTAAATGAAAAAATATAGAATATATAAGTAAAGAAGAAGCAATTCTCAGTTCAAAAAATGAAGTGAAATGGGTGAAACGAATTAAAAATTACAGACCAACTGCATTGGAAGGAAGATATAAAGGAATTGACAATAAAAATCAACCACTAACCTTCTTCAGCATGACTGAATATCCATACGGTGTTACTCGACATCCCCCTAGAGGATCACCGACAGCTGTGCAAAACAACATAAAGGTATTAGGTAAAATTTGCAATGACGCAGCATAGACTAAAACCAGCTGAAACACTAATAACAATTCCAAATCTCAACAAGAAATTACAACCGCCAAACCTGCATCAAATCCAGCAGATATTATAATTATATCAGGCTTGAATTCCTTGGCGACAGGAACTAAAATATGGTCCCAAACTGCAAGATAGTCAGCATCGCCACACCGACCATTCTCCCAAGGGACATTTATATTATATCCTGCACCTGGTCCTTCTCCAACCATGGTATAAAAACCATCGTCATTAGCAGGATAAAAACTGCCGAATTCATGCCTGCAAAAGAGGACAGATTAAAACGGTCACCAAGGCTAGGTGCCACTAATAATGTTATTGAACATCAGAAAGTCTACATTCAATCTAAAGCTTGCACTACAGTAAACAAAGTGAAAAAACAAAGCTACTAACAAAAGGCTATTACGTAACTAATGTTAACCATAAAAAAACATGAAAAACCATCTAATGAACAAAAGGTTGCCGTGATAAAACTTTTGCTATGAAGTAAGAGCATATACAACATACAGAAAATTATGAGCTGACATTAGTTATGAACCTGTGAACTGAGAAGAAGAGAACACGAGGATCCTTCCAGAAAGTTTTTTGAGTACCGTTACCGTGATGAACATCCCAATCAACTATCAAGATCTTGTTTATACCAAGTTCTGGCTGCAAAAGCAAGACATAAATGCAATGTTGTCACAAAAATAAAGTACTTAGCAAGTTTATCAGTAGAAATTGGGAATAAATGAGCCTGAATTATTAAAAATCAGCTATCGCTTCTCACCCTTTCATCAAGGAGATAACTTGCAGCTACAGCTACATTGTTGAATAAACAGAATCCCATTGCTTCATTGTATTCAGCATGATGTCCAGGTGGCCTAACAATGGCAAAGCCAGAATCCAGTTCCCCTTTTGCCACTTTCTCAGCAACCTATTCGACAAAACAAATTTCGGTTGCCACCCTTTCAAATGTAGATCTAATATTTAGTCAGAGAACAACTTTATAGTACCTCAATGACAGAGCCAGCTGCGAGGTAAGCAGACTCTGATGACCCTTCATTGAAATATATGGAATTTAACTTGGATGCTACCCGATTTCTCTTCGAATCATACTGTTTGGAGCTTATGTTTCGAATCAAATTAACATGGTTTTTGGAGTGAACGGCACAAATGTATTTATCCTCGGCCTCTTTCGCATTTAAAAGCACACATCTAAAAGAGAAAGCCAACATTCAAAATTTACATAGATAAGGAAAAAAAAATTAGTACCTAATTAAGACTTAAGAAACGGAAATGAGTTTAAATAATTGGAGGACAAAATAACAGTCAAATAAATAATTAATTGGATTCCAAATAAAGCAAATTGGAAAGAATTCTACAAGAAAGTCATGGAATTCATTTTCATTTCTTTTATAAATACCCGAAAACCTAGTTTTAAAACAATTCTCAACAGAAATGAACCCCGCGAGAAAAGAAAACGAACGATAAAATTGAGATAACAGAGAAAAGGTCGAAAAAAGCTTACCTTTGAGGAATGCCGGCGAGTTCGAGCTTGTTCCAAATAACGGTGACTCGATTGGGATTCTCGGGATGATGTTCATCATCAGGAGTGCGATGCTTACACATCCTCTGATCGTAAATTAAACCTACCCGCCGTTGATCTTTAGCATCGTTAATGTGGTTGAAATCACTCTTGCTCTCACTTGATTCCACCTCCATCATCACTTTCACTCTCTCTCTCTCTCCGTTGCTTCTTACAGTCTCATCAAAGACAAAAGCCAAGTAAGCTACTTCCCTGTTTTTTTTTTTTTTTTGAAAATTACTAAAAAGTTTTGTTTTTCTTTTTTTGTTGGCTCCCTTCCCTTTACTTTGGGAGGCTTTGGAGGGAATGTAGTTTTCCTACAACCAATCAGTATGTGACACGCAATTGCTTAGTTTGACTATATTCATTCATTCATCCCTATTTTATGTTTGAGTTTTTCTTTCCCGATGGAAACGGTGTCGTATCCTGGGATAACTAACTGCAATGGGCATTTTCAGCTTCTCAAGTTGCTCAAAGACAGACAGTGGTAGTAGTATATGTTCAGAAATCAGATGAATCAAATACTTATAACCCTTCTGGTTCAAACTGCTAATAGTAATAAAACCAAAACTCAGAAACATAGTAGTAAAAAACAGAGAAAAGTAACAAACACTCTTGTCAAGTAATGCAATCTGTGGACTGTGGAAACCATCATTTCTGTTTTAGACAAACACCAAAAACCAAAACCAAAACCAAAACCAAAAACCAAAAACGAATGGCATGATGAGCTTACAAGATTCAGTCATTATTAACTTGATCAAAGAGCACTTAACAATTCAGAACCAGGGAAACTGTGTTGATAAACCTACCAAACTTCAAACTAAACAGTTAGTACAAATCTCAAACTAAAAACTAAGAGACTTTACAATTCGTATGGTTTTGAGAACTGATGGGTGGCTTGATAACATAGATGTATCTGTACTACTGCAAATGGATATATACCTTGGGATTCTTTTTCTTCTTGACTTGAGTAATTCAGGGGGGATTTACAGGCGCTTCAGCATAGCAGAGGCCAGAGATGAAGAATCATGAGGAGGAGTTAGTAGTCTTACGAGTACGATCCCTTTCCAACAGAGGAATAAGTTTGAACGGTGGCACCTTAATGATAGATAATCCTTGTTGGTTGACTTCCACGTTAGCAGCTAACCAATCAGCACATGAATTCTCGTCTCTTCTGACAATCTGCAATTTGCAATCCCAATTATTATTCAGCAGATCTCTGCAGCTTTGAATAAGGGCTCTATTTGAATCAAGGAGGCAGAGAGGCTTTTTTAAGCACTCCACTACAGCAACAGAGTCCGACTCTACCACAACTTTCCTACATCCTTTATCCCAACTCAACTTTAATCCCTCATATAGTGCCCACAAATCTGTTGTCAAAGAGCTGCACACACCTATTTTAAGATTATAACCAATGATCCACTTCCCTGATTCATCCCGAATCAGCCCACCACCAGTAGTAGCACCAGGGATCCTCCCCCGTGACCTCCCGGCAAAACTCAACTTTACCCTGGTCTTTACTATATCATTTTCCACATTCACTTTAGCTTTGAATACTCCAGCACAAGGAGCATTGAACGAACCACTGACCCTTTTTGATTTGTCCTCGCTAGGAATAGATGAACCTTGTAGACCTTTCTTCTCTCCTGCTGCAATGGCTTTTTCATCATCATGTCCTTGGACTTCCAATCCAATTTGTGTCCCCTTATCTACCAAAGGGGAACGACAAGCAGCTGAAGGATTATACACCACCTCTTGCACTTCAGCTTTCACCTCTACAGGACAAAGACCACAGACTGAAGGAGCAATTATGTGCGAATTGTCCTTCCTGGAGACTGGTGAATAATGCAGACCATTCTTCTCAGTAAGTTTAAATGGCTTTTCATTGTAAGTTCCTTCTGTTTTAATTACCGGTCCAACTTTAGTCCCCTTTCCTGAAAAACCAGGAGGAGGGGGACAAGCAGCTGAAGGATCATCTGACACATCATATGCCAAGGCCTGTTAAAGACATATGAGTACATATGAGATACAATTTTGAAACAGTATAAACTTGCAAACTTTAAAATTTGGTATAATACTAATATTTTTAATACCTGGGACTGTTTCTTGGAACCTTGTAAACTAGAATCTTCAATAATTTCTTCAGGTTGTGAACTACTAACTCCACGAGCTTTCGCATCACAGATTTCTTTCCCAGCCCATTCATTGAGATCCATGGTTGACTCTTTTGAAACAGCCATGTCAAGAGTCCCTACTGCTTGTCCACCTATCATGTCGATATCCATATCAGCCTCACTGCTGGCATTATCATCATGTTTATATTCCAAATGAGGCACTATTGAAGGAAGTTTCTGATGTAGCTTCGTTTGATTATCTTTTTTACGGCGGAAGACTCCACAGAAAAAGTCTGCTTTCGACCTTGGAAACAAGTCTGAGCACAACAACATGATTAGTCATCTTCATGAAGGTACTGAGATCACAAGCACTGAATACACATAATTGGCCACACATGCAATTAAACACAGAATAACATGATAGAAAAGAGAGCTTTAAGAATCTGATAGAATAAAGACCCCAACAAAAGAAAGTCCACAACTCCCTTTTGTAGACATCTATGAACATAATTATGTTTGTCATCTTAACTAAGGCACATATTTAGATAAGGGGAAATGATGAGAAATTAGAGATCAGAGAAAATATTAGAGGGAAAGCAGAAGAAACAGAGAAAACCCTAACCTCTAAACCCAAAAATCGGGCCAAGCATAAAACAAAAAGTATGACTGTACCGACATTCAGCAACTCTAACAAGATTCTTTATGGTTCAACAAAATTGAAGCATTCTGGACATACACAGGAAAACTTGGATAGAAGTTTTGTTCTCATAAACATATCTAGAATCTAAAGCCAACAAATTCATTCTCAAAGAAAGCTGACAAAAAATACAGTTGGAGAAACTTGAGAGCTTACCCTGTGAGTCTACATGCAGCCATTTAAATGTAAATATCAGCAACTCAACACCATTCATCTCACTTTGCATCACTGAGTTTTTTATATCCATGAGCTGAAACAGTTGACAGTAATTCTGTCGAGATCTACACAGCATAGAAGACACTGCAGAAATAAGATGATTCTAACATAGAAATTCTAAATGGAAAATGATTTAAACCAGAAACTCTATGCTGAAGCAAACCTATCAGTATCATCTTTAGGGAAAATGTAGAATGCAATGTCACGGAGATCTAAACCACCATTCTGGAGAAAATCTGCCTGAACGTGACACTCATGAAGTAGATTAACCTGAATGACTGGGGGCATGTTCGTCAAGAAGTCATATGCCTTACGATGGACTATGCATGGAGGTTTAGCCAAGAAACCACCATACAGTTCTCCCGGGGTAGCACTATCAAGAAATTTGAAACCTCCCCTAGAAAAGGATGGAAAAGGTCAATATGAAGGAATGCTGGTCTCAAATGCTTCTCTCTGAGAGTAAATGAAGTAAACCTTCTGAAAGAAGCTATTAATGCAAACCTAATTGCAAATTTACCAGAATAAATATGCAGGACGTCATGAGTTCTCATGCCACATACATAACTTGAAACAAACTGCTTTTAACATCATAAACTGAGAAGAGGTCCAGCCATGCTGAGAGGAACCCCTGATTGAGAATGATGTAATATTCCTTTAAAAGGTTGTTGTATATACTACAAAGTCTTAATGCACAACATGCCATTGTCCTAGGATGTGCTGAATTCTCTTGACACAATGTTTCAACAAGTTAGACAACTTGGTTACATGATAAAAGAATATGGCATGTAAAATATCTTGACAAAACAGCTACTCACTTCCAGATATTTTTCAAAGCAGGAAAATGTTCGCAATATAAGGAAACCTTAAGTTGATCATTCCAGATTTCTCTTTCTGCAACATTAGAATTCTTAGGTTCAGAAGCATCAAAGTTTTGACCTGAAAAAACATTTGATTATAGAAGACATTAATATAAAATATAAAAGTAAATTAAAACTGCTCACTACACCCAAAAAAAAAAAAGAAATAAGAAGACACACACACACACACAAACAATGTCACCACAATAATCTGAGAATGACCAATCATCAACATAGTAGAAAAACCAAACAGAGACCTAGTTTATATTTAATCATTATTTCAAAACGTAGAATATTTTTTCTTTTGCCCCAACCTAAAAAGAAAAATTAAATGTTATAATTTTAATTATAATCTAGTATATACAAATCTTAATGACTGCAAAGCAATCTTAAACTAACACTAGCCTATTAAAGTCTGAGTGATCAGAAAAGTTCTCTTGCCTGAACCTAAAAAAGCTGTATTCTCCCTTGATGGTGACTGTCTGCTAGATCTCAGAGTGTCCTCAGCCTTTGGATGAAGAATTTTTTGCTCTTTGTCAGGTAAAATGTCATCAAATTTCTGTTTCTTGCGAACATTCTCTTCGTAGGAAACAAGAACACTTTCTGCTGAAAAGAAGAACACAAAAGCAGCAGTTTGTCAACCCAAGGTAGATATAACAACAAATCAAGTAACTAAGATTAGTGAATATGTGGATTGACTCAAATAGAAGCATGCAACACCTGTAGCCTTAAGAGAACCAATTTAGATCGCTTGATGAACATCAAATGGATAATTCTAACCATGTTGTAACATGAAGGTTTAGAGTTAAAGAAAATGAAGCTCAAAAAGAATATCCACTTGGATAAAGAGTATGTCAACATAATAGGAAGTGGCAGACAAGTAATTTGTTAAAAACTTAAAGTTCAAAATGCAGTTACATGGAACTCTATCGACAAAAAAGTGTTTGCATTCAAAATGTTAAATATAATGTAATGGATCTCTACTAAGCTTATGAAGTACAACTTCTATTTTAGAAAGTTCCAGAACAAAAGGATTCACCTTCCAAAAGATTCATCTTTAAACTTCAGATTTCAGAAAATTATATGATACCAATAACCTTTAGTAAATTATAAAGGTCGATCTCTTCCTAATATATTATCAAATTTTCAACGCAGTCATCGAGTTGTCTTTTCTTTTCTTTATTTTTTTTTTTTCAAAGGAAAAACACATAAACTGAACAAACAAGACAAACTGACATCAGTTGAGAACCTTTATTTCCTGCAGTAATGAAAGGCAAAGAAGGCATGGAGTTCGGAGGTGCAGACAAGGTCTCTTTAGTTATGTTCAGTGCTGTAGCATTGCTATTGGCAGTCTTGACTTCTATAGCAGACATAATAGAAGATACCAACTTTACATTCCTACTGGATTCCTTTGCACGTTGCTGAGGAGCTTTTTCTTCTGCAGTGTATCATGGAAGTAAACCATTCTAAGAGAAATATGTATATGATACTCTTCAAAAAGGAAAAGGGCAAGAAATCTATTAATTATTCATGCAAAGCAAAATGCGATGCCACATTTTTCCAAAAAAGAAATAGTAAAACAAAAACCTTTTACAACTAATGTAACTGAAATAAACACATCAACTAAACCTTTTTTCGTTTCTTACACCTTTCAACATTTCTCAAGATATATACATAAATATAATGACAAAGTCCAAGGGCTTCTCACCTTTTGACTCCTTTGGTGTTTTGGCTCCAAGCTGACTTATTGAAGAATTGATATGCATACCACCAACTCTAGCAGGCTTCACAGATCCAAACTGTAGATAACTAGGATTTGCTCGCACTCTTATTGGGTTCACACTAGGACCAACAGTTTTGGATCCCATAAATGTCCTCTTGGACGGAGAAGCAGTGAATTTGGGTGGCTCGGGTTTTGATATGAAACTGCTTTTGTAAGAACATTCCTTGTTTGGTGACCCAAATGTCAGCTTGATGACTTCCTCAGTTGGAAGGAATTTCACTTTGCCAGCTCCAATAGCCTTTTGACTTCTATGGGCAACTTGCCTTCTTAAATCAAAATTAACTTTGCCAGATACATAATTCCCCGAAACACAGTCTTCACAAAGCCAGTCGTCCCAGTCTTTCTGTACTCCCCTCACAAAACCACCCATGCAATAGCTTCAAACAATAAAGCATAATATTAAGAGTTGAAGTTGACACAAATAAAAAGCACATGAAAACAATAAAGCTTAACACTAATTGATTGTTATACTTACAGATGGCGTTGAATGCTGCATTTGCAGCAAGGTATCAGCAATTCTGCATAGTTAGCACTGTCACCCCCACAAACATCACATACCTTGTCCTGTTGAAACAGAGAAATGAAACCATTGTCTCTAATTAATAGCAGCAAATGGTATGCAATTAAAATTAAGGACTTTCAAGAGCCTTGCTATGGTTAAAATGGGAGAACATAGACAGCTCTCCCTTCAATAATAAAAGGCATTGGAATCTGACAAAATTATTTCAGTTCTAATCCCACAGAAAACGTAAAATGAAAAAACAAAAACCATTATAACTCAAATAAAGCATCTGAATAACCCATAATACTACTCTTTTTGTTCTTTTCCCTCGCAAAAAAAACCCATTCCTTTATCATCCCACAGAAACAATGAAACAAAAAAAACAAAAAAGGGTTGGTCGGGACTCGCAAGGTTTTACCTTTTCGCAACAAAATCAAACATTTCACTCAAACCCATTCATAGAACTAGGTATTATAATCACAATAATAACTATTACAACGATAACGATAACGAAACAAAAGCAGCATTGTGCAAAATAGGGCAGATATATATTACATTAGGAACTCGAAAAGACTGTAAAAAGAAGAAAAGAACAGAAAATATAGCTTAAAACAGAGCATCGTTTTACCGAGTGGGTATTTTGCGGCATTTGAGCTTCGTGGGTCTTTCCTTTTTCTGGTGCTATTTGCTTTGATTAGCGTTGGCTTTAGGTGCCCTCTTTAAAGTCTCCGTTGAAGCAAGGGGAAAATGGGAATGGAGTCGTCGAGAAACTAAAAGAGAAGAAAGAAGAAAATTTTGGGTGCAGTGAAGAAAGTGAACTGGACTGACGAAGGAGGAGAGAGAGGGAAGCGGAAGAAGAGTCAGAGTAAGGGCAAAAATAGAAAGCGCTGAAAACTTGCAAAGGAAGGGAAGCCTTTCGTCGTACGGAACTTTACTATACTGATGAAAATTACTGAAAAGACAAAAGAAAGTGATCCAATGGTGGTGGATATCTCGGTTAACAATTCAATTGACACCGTTGATCTTCTTGAATAAATTTCAACTGTCCATAGATTCTATCGCTTGATGATTAATTGATAGAATCAAACGTGTCCATCTTTGTTTTCGGCCAGAACAGAAAATCAAACTCGTCAGATTTAAGTTGGGTCATACCGTCTCTGATATCTTTGCAGGCAGCAATTACTTATTGGAAATTGCATTTCAGGTAAGACATAGTTTAGGTGATTGCTTTTTTGAGAACAAGTTTAGGTAATTACTAAATAAAATATTCTTGCTAAAATGCTACACTTCAAAGCTAAAAATTGTTGTTTATACTACCTCAGATCCAAAATGACGCAATTCAAGTTTTGGTTTATATTTTATTTTATTAGTCTTTACTTCCACGTGTGTTGCACGTGATCCAAACTCGATAATCCGTCCAATCCAGCCGAACTCGACTTGATCAGAGAAAGTAAACGACCGAGGATCCGACAAACTCGTAATCCGAATGACCCAGAAATTAACCCGGATGACCCAAAAATATTATAAACTAAAATTATATTTTATTCAATAAAATCCACATTATTATAATTTTAACCATTCTAAAATATAATTTATTCAATAATAATTATATTATTGTTATAATTTTACCTATTATGATTAAATTTGCTAAACTTCATTATATGAACAATTATTATATATGAATAAATACTAAATAAGATTATAATTAGTAATTTGTTTTTTACATAATGAATAAATAATAATAATTAATTAGTAATTTCTTGACAATTTTTCTGTTAGGAAAGAACATAAATTTAGATATTATATTTAATATTTATTTGAACATATACCCCAACTTCATAATTAATTATGTATTTAATATTCAAAATTATTAATATATAAAAGGGACACATGTCAACTCTTTAACCCGTATATGCAGTTTACTAAACTTAACCGATAGTGGATTGTAAAATAAATTGAATAAAACAGACATTAAATAAATTTAAGAATTAAAGATTAAAAAATTCAAGGCTGACCCAATTGATCCGAGTCCTAGACCCGAAAAACCCAAAACCCGAAAGATCAAGAACCCGAGTGACTTGAGGTCAAAACCCGAACCCGTACGACCCTAAACCCAGCAAACCCGAGACCCGAATGACCTGAACCCAGATGAGCCGGAACCCGAATGACCCACGAAAATTACCTGACTCATTTGACCTGCTCCCAGATGACCCGAACCTGAAACCCATCCAACCCACCCGATTGACATTTTTTTTTCATCGACTCCTATAACTTTATAAGTAAAAGGACATAATTGTATGTTACTCTTCTTTTTATTTTAAAAATTTTAAATTCTTGTTATACACTCCAATACATTAAACTACAAATACGTACACTTCAAAAATAGAAAAAATCAATCACAATAATTAAATTTTAAATAAATTTTAAACTAAAATTAGTTTTAAAACATATGAATAATTAATGATTAGGCACCTTTTTTTAAC
>AWUE01012956.1:0-31658 GCA_001974825.2 Corchorus olitorius
ATATGTTAATGCCAAATTACTAATTGAAATCAAACATGGAATATGCAAATGTAACTTCTTAAAATGGAATATGCTAAATGCAACTTAGATCAAGAGCATTTTTTTTTTGCTTTTTCTTATAAATGACAACTAATGCTAATTAAATAGAGGATTGCTAAATAAGCTACTCTATCAAAATGCTAACTATGAACTAGTAAGTGACCATAATGTCTCCTATGTAAATTAAGAAATAAAATTGATTTAAATAAAAAGATTAAAATGAAACAATACTAAATGAAGCTAAGCCCTGAAATATGCAAAAACGCCAAAGGTGCTCATACTAAGATTTTTTTGGGTTTTTCAAATGCAATCTAGATGACTAAGAGATGAATTAGCTAATCTAAATTAAAAGTGAACTTAAAATGACCAAACTGCCCCTGAATGTGCAAATGACCAAAATGCCCCTTGATGTGCAAATGACTAAAATGCCCCTGGATGACCCTAATGCCAAATAAGAAGTAAATTGATTTAAATTAAAGGATACACGAGAAAAATGGGTGTCTACAAAAAGGTTCAAAGATCACCAGTCCTGGAGTATGCATCAAGATATCTTTGATTGCTCTGTAAAGGCAACCATGACGCCAAAGAATTAGCATTCGATGAAGCAAGGCATGATGTTGTAAAACCATCCAAACGTGACATGCAAGGCAAGAAACCGGACATGGTTCGAATTCTAAGACTAGGATAAGGATAGAAGTCAGAGTTCCTAGTGATCAGATTAAGAAGAGGTGCAGCCATTGTTGAACTCAAAGAAATTATTTCTTGGTTTATGATGATCAGAAGAGTTGTGGATTTTGAGAGTTATTCTTCAATAAGAGCAATTTAAAAAGAAAATGTTAGTGGAAATTCAAGAGTAATCACGTCAAAGAGTTGTGGAGGAGTGGGAAGTTAACTGAATTCTTGAAGATATAACTGCTAATTAAAGGAAGTTGAAGGGTTTATAGTCGTTGCTGGTTTGGGAAATTAAACATTCAAACGGACTCATTAATTAAGGAGATGGTAATAAAATCAAATAATGATTACATAAATCATCATTTGATTTGGGGGCAACTATTGGGCCAAAATTAATGTAGTTGAACCAGACAAAATTACTTGGGCCTTTTGAGAAGAAAAATTGAGATTGGAGGTGGGCTCGGATTTAACTATTTTTGGGCCTATAGAGGATGAAGCCTTTTTTGAGTTAATTACGGTTCATTAAGAAAGTTAATGACCAGTTACATTTCCACTTAATTTGATAATTCATAAATTATTTTCACGTGGCAATTAATGTGGATAAGAAGTCAATTAACCACTATTCGGACACTATAAGTAAGAGAATTTCTTATGTCCAAGGGGTTGGCAAAATCACACAAAGACAAAAAGTCAAAATTCTCATGGTTAATTAGTTGATTAGAAGTAATCTTAGAAGTAGATTATCATCCAATTAGGAGTAGTTCCATAACTTAGATTGTTCTAAGTTAGAGTAACATGGTCTTTAATAAGTTTGTACTAATTTTAGATTGGGAATCTGCCTGTTTAACCAAACATGGTTATCAAAGATGACTAGTCATCTTTGTAAAACCAACCAAACAAGAATTGGCTAAGATGACAGTTCATTTGGGGGGAATCTGGATTACGCCCAACCAAACGCTCCCAAAGTGTTCCTTTGTGTTTGTTTATCAAAAATAATGAACTGAACAAACTTTTTATGTAACGAACGAATATGAACATTAGATGTTTAATTCGTTTATATTCACAATATGTTCGATTATTGTTTGTTTATATTAAAGTAAAGTAAAGTAATATATATATATATATATATATATATATATAAAAGTGAGTTTATATTAAAGTAAAGTAATATATATATATATATATATATAAAAGTGAGGTAGCCCGCACCTGCGCTACATGCGCTTGGAAATATGGATTGTAAAAATTTACTTTTACATGAGGTGCCTTTAGTTTGGTGTTGTGAACAAAGAGCAGGATAGTAACAAATTCAATGCAATAAATTGATTGATGTGAGTTATGCTCTAATGAATAAAATGTAAAATAGATGTCTTAGAGATTCGTCAAAGCAGAGGATAAATTTGATTCTGTTGAAGCATTCTAATAAGTACATTGTTGCAAGGCATAAACATTCTTGTTGAAAAAATTGATCCAAAGTTACATATTCTTAAAATGTAAGGACAAGATCCATAAAAGCTTGAATAAACTAAAATACAAGCAAAGTACCTCTCCCTCATAGTTTCTCTCTAGTGGGGATTTTCTTCTTGTCTCTGTGTACAAGCTTTCTACCTTAGAGACTTCATAGTTTCTTAAGGTTTTCTATCGTGATCTTGTTTGGTTTAATCGTTTTCATCATGACTGAATCACTCTTAGCAAAAAATCATGACTGAATCACTTGAGGATATGTGGGCAAATTTCAAGTTGACCGAGGATAACAAAGTTGTGGAGTGGCTTGTTGATGAAATTGACGACGGCTGGTTCTGTTTAATTGGGAAGTTGCTTTCTCGGGAGGACCATGAGGATAGTGCTGTTTCGAGCATGGCGATTGACGAGGGGCTTGTTGATTAAGGAAGATGGAGAGAACTTTCTTGTTTCAATTTGAGGATGAGTAGGAGAAAGATCGGGTTCTTATGTCTCAGCCTTGGTCCTTCAACAAGGCATTGCTGATTTTAAAGGAGTATGATGGGTATGAGCTGCCGGAAGACATTAACTTTGAGTGGTGTGGTGCCCTTTTTGGATTCATGTCTATGGTTTGCCGCCTCGAATAGTGCTTGGAGAATCAGTTGGTGCAGTGTTGGAAGTAGACCAGAATTGGGGTATATATATTTCTAAAAAGTTTATCACAGCTCATTGGGGACTTGTAGTAAGGCACATGGTAGCCAGCCACAGCAGCATTTGTCATTCTTTTTCCCGCCTAATCAAATGGTCATTGGATACTCATAGAAGGACCACTGGACCAGCTTTGTTAGGCATTCCAGATTTCATAATATATTAACCACAAATTCAAATTTCATAAAACAAAAAAGAAATTTGGACAAATATGGTGACGCGTTTTAGCAGAAACTTCTGGGGTAATTAAAAACCCTAAAGATTACAAAAGCTGGTGACTAAATCGGTATATCTTAAACTGTGATAATACAGCTCAAGACCAGCATTTTGTTCAGTTGCAACAAATGAAATTAACTCATGATACCATCACCTGAGCGATAACTTGGAAACATAAGCAGTACCTATTTTGTCAGTACCTCTTTGTGAGCTTTAAATGACAGAATCACATTCCAAACTAAGGCAATGAAATTTGCAGCAAGGACCTGAAATTGGAAAAAGGGTTGATTTTAGCAGTTAGGTAAAGTAAAAGAAACCACGAAACTGAAACAGAGATGACACTTAGGATCAAAGATTAAATATTTCTTGTGTATAATTCTTACTAGAAAGCGAACTAGCAAATAGCTGAAGGCACATGTCCATTGACCAGCATATAAATTTCTGTCTAAAATGAACTTCTAAGTATACAGACATCCAAAACAACCAAATCCATCAAGGGTTCCAGCTCCAAAGTTTTCTCTAGGTATTATAAGTATAGGCATCCAAAAGAACCAAATGAATCAACTGTTTTAACTCTTATAGATAGAACTGAATATTATTTACTCTAGTTATAAACATTTTTTTTTAAATGTAATGGACAGTGCAATCTTCAATGATCCCAGAGTATTGCCCTAATGGTAGAGGTCAATAAAAGATACATAAACAAGCATCTTTCCATTCAATGGCTTGACATTTGGCTTTGACATTTAGCTTTATAAGACAATTGAGATTGAAACGAGTACTATTGTTCTGGGACGAAGTGAGTACTAACATGAAAGCTGAACATCAAACCAAAGTGAAGACAATTGAAATAGCACATTCAAAGTAAGTAATTAACCAAGCTAACTTATGCAAAGTCTCAGCATCAAAAACCACTAACATTACTCGTGCTCAAGCCTGGCTATAGTTGGTACATTATGTTTTTTAAAATCATGTTAATGTCTAAATTGAATTTTATTAACCCATTTAACATGATTTAGAAATGAATCTTCCAAGTTCGCACTCTCATGGGTTGAATTTTATTAGTAAGCATAACCATATTGCATTAACTACTTTTTAGCATGTTTTCCAAAGTCTTTTTTCTTATGTACGTCTTTCGTCTGTGCCTTTGCTTGCAACCTATCAGGAAAAGTACCAGTTTTAACTCAATCTAAGAATTGTACGATATTACCAACCTATTTGAAAAATTTTACCCTTTTAGGAAGAATACACAAGATTAAATAATTTAGTAGGTTGGTTTTAGTTAACGGACGTCTAAACAGAATATTCACGTTACTTCTGAGTTAGGTCAAACCCCAGGATCTTGTTAAATAGGTCATGCACTTTATGTTTAGAGTTCAATAACGCGTTTGTATTAGACATTTCTAATATAATAGCCCAAAAACAGGTAAGCCTAGTATGACACATTTTTCTTCCTCATTTCACAAGTTCTAAATCATCCAGTCAGGTTTAAAAATGATAAATGATAATAAAATTAAATTCTGATAAAAAGTAGCTCCACCTGAAATTGCTGTGGGACAAACCGAAAGTTGAGAAATTGGAAAGGTATCCACAGCTGCCAATTTGCAATAACAGCAGAAAACCACTCCTACAAGGTGAACTTTACTATGAGTAGAGAGTGAGCGCGGGGGGGGGGGGGGGGGGGAGCGGCTCAGCGATGGGTATGGGGAAGAAAGCCATCCAAAACCATCTTCCTAGAGGCATACTAATTTCA
Organism: Corchorus olitorius; assembly: GCA_001974825.2. Taxonomy (NCBI): domain Eukaryota; kingdom Viridiplantae; phylum Streptophyta; class Magnoliopsida; order Malvales; family Malvaceae; genus Corchorus; species Corchorus olitorius. Next base: position 4,829 of record AWUE01012956.1, read on the forward strand.
AGGTAAGCAATATCCCCATGTATTAATTATACCTGTTGAAGTTTGGGTACAACGTGCGAAGGCCTTCCTTCAAGTGTTACCAAGGTAGATAAGAAAACTCCAATGAAAATTGGAGAAAAAAGAAACTGCAATTTTATGCCCAATAGTTAAGAGAAAATATCTATGTAGAATGTTTTGAAGATGTAATAACAGCAATAACTCACCTGATCTAGTAAAAGGCGCAGGAAAGCACCAGATGCTCCAGGCACTTTTACCAAGTTACTAAGACTTAAATACCTGCAAATAAACAAGTATCATCTCTTAAAGAGAGAACACAATATCACAAGCAGGGGAAAAAAATGAAAAGAAAAGAAGTCATTTACAACAATCATGTTCCTATCATCAGTAATGAATGATGATGATGTGTCGAAAATGCTTAAAGCCATCACCGTTTATAAATCAACAAACGGTACAATTAACTAACTCTAAACTAAAACATAAAGCACAAGAGATTCACTAAGAAATTACAATAAAAACAAGTCACAATAATCATACAGCCAAATTTAAACACATAAAGCTTTGATTATGAAGCATTACCAGAAATGCAATGTAGGGCCCACCAAAACCAATCCCAATAGAGTAAAGAGAAATGTCCTTTTCACGTCTAGAGATGGCACATGATCAAATGCAAGCTGAAGACCAAATATTTAGTGTTAATTCAAGTCATGCCCAGTATCGCATTCAAAATAAATATAATTAATTCGTAATTTAAACTGGCATTTCTACCTAAAAAAGTAGCAAACGACAACAATACCATAATACAAAAATGGATGATTTTGAAAAGAATACTGATTCAAATATTAGCACTTAACAGCGTTTTCACAAACTTATTACCAAACAACATTCTACAGAATGCTATTCCAGCATTACTTTATATTACTTCTTAAATAAAAATAGTGCTACACTTGAACAACACATTTGGTAAAAGCTTCACCAGGGCCAAGCACACCCTTAACAGAAGACAAGTTCAAAAGAATTTTGGCTGCTACTATTACTCTGTCTTTGTGATTCTTTGAAACTGACACTAGGGTAAGCCTAGACATCTTCCATCTTTTGCTAGAATTTCCAGCTCTAGTTTTCATCATTACACCCCAACCAAAAGCACATCACATCTCAACACACATTCCCTTAAAACATATGCATTCTACTACTGTTTCCATCGTTAGCAAAAATGCAATGTTTTAGATTTTACATCAATCATTGAACCCTCATTGTCTTAAAGAAACCTTTCCAAACTTTAGAATTACCAGTTCTTGCTCACTTATGACCAACTTTGCCTAATTTTATTCAACACCAGCTCTGTCATACATTATATTACCTCTTAACACTGCTTGTCAATAATTTATTTATTACATTTAGCATAGAGTACTAGCCAAGCAACCATGATGTTGCATTTACCCAAAATTTACAATAAAATCCAGTGAACTACGATTAACCAGAATGGAGGAAAAGTTACACGCACAGCATAGTCATTGTAGATGGCACTTTGAAATTTTACCTGGCAAATTAAATCCCCAACAAAAGTCAACAGTGCAGATGTCACAGCTTTTGTGAATACCGGATATTTTGCTAGAAGATTTAAGTACCTGTAAAATAACTTTAGAAAATCAAATACTTGAGTGGAGGGTGAATCACCCAAAAATAATAAGAAAGATAATAAAAATAAAAATAAAAATAAAAGAACAATGAATACTTTAGCAACCTCCAGTAAGAGACATATTGCAAAAGAGTTTCAGAAAAAGGATATTCCTTTTACTTCTTAGCCCATGAGATGTCTTCCCATAACTATAACAGCATATCATACATACTGCTCCACTAGCATACACATAAAGTTTAACATTTTGGGAAACGAGAGCAACTGCTTCATAAATGAAAGATATATTATTATCGAAAGAAAATTGTTCACTATTTTTTCTCTTATTGCTGTCTAAGCAATCAACATAAGCCTCCTCGGGAACTTTAGTATAAAGCTTCAGAGTTTCTTGTGTTCTTATTCTGATTTGTGAAATAATTTTAAGAATTATAATCTGATAGTGAACATAATTCTACTTGTCTGATGTCCCCCATGTATAGACACTAGAGTCCTTTGTATATGAATACATAAATATATTTTCTGGCCAGATGAATACATAAATATAGACAAACCTAATTTCAAACAATGATATATTAGCTCTATCACTCCAAAAATTCCTTATAAAACATTTTAAAAAAAGAGTTCCAATAAAACAATTGATATAAAGTATTACTCAAGAAATCTTTATCTTTTCAACTAATATCTCCCCTCCTCTTATTATTATCCATATAATATCTAACTATATTATCTTTTTTTATTTTCCAAAAAATGTATGATTATTCTATCACTTTTTGATAGCTCATCAATAGCTTGTGTATCATCCAACGAAAGCCAATGACCCATGTTGTTGCCTAGAGGTAGCAAGGAAAATATTTCCCAACTCGAATGAGCACATGCAGAATACTTTACCAAACCTAAGCCAGATTGACCTTGTCAACAATTGAAACATGAAGGGACACGAATTTTGTAGTCAGACTTGGTGAGGCTAGTTTATACTGATAAAGCTCTTGGTCGTTGATAGTTTCATAAAATTGCTTCATTGTGTTGAGAACTCCCTATCCTTCTTCTCTTCTCTCTACTTGTAAAATATTTTCAATTACATAACAGCATAAGCAGCAATGACATGCTTTATTTTAGTTTTGCAGATGAGTTGCATTGCATTCATTCATTACTATTATATATGTGAATCCACAGTACCAAGTAAAATTAAACTACTATATGAAACAACCAAAGCAACAGGCATCGCAAGGACCATTCATCAAAAGTATCCAATCATAGTACCAAGTAAAATTCTGATTGCATCAAAATTCAGAAAAGTAACCATTTGGAAGAAGAGAAAGTTGAAAAAGAGCAGAATGATGCTATTGTTATAAGTTATATATTGAAAAATAAAGGCCTTTAGTTCATTATTACCATGAAAGAAAGGACCAACCACTTGTTCCACCATTGCCGTCAGCGCCTTCACCTCGGCCACCGGAATTCCCATCACCAGAGCCTCCAAACCCGCCAGTCCCCCCGGACCCACCATCGGAAACTGCTGAAACCCGGAAATAATCAAAACCCAACAGCTTCCCGGATCCCTTTGGGCTACCCAGTTCCTTGAACACAGGTGCATGACTAAAACTCAAAAAACAAGAATAGGAAGGGCCCTTGAACTCTCTAACCAGAAATCTAGTTTGAGGTGAAGAAAGACAAAAGGTTTTCTTGGAAGAGAAACTGCTGAGACGGTACAAGTGAGGGATTCTGCGGGTAAGGGCTACAGAATTTGAGACCATGTTTCTTTTGCCGGCAATTTTGAAAGCAAAAATGGTTTATATGTCTATCGCTGTAGTTATTGGGTTACAATTGCTCAAGGATAGGTTTCAACTTTCAATGCCCAAACTGGAGTACACTCCCTAGGATACAGGATTGAGGATACACATACTCTGCTCGGTTTACCTTATCGTATTCCCCCCTACTATCTTATGAAGAAATATATTTAAACTCGTTTGTACCCCGTGCCAATGCACGGGGTAATTTTGGGTTTTTTTTTTTTTTGAATCAAATGCACGGGATAATTTTAGATATTATTATTATTATATTATTATTATTATTATTATTATTATTATAAGGGAATTATTTAATTTTGGACTCCACAAGCAGGTTGTCGAGTTGATACATGTCAATTTTTTTGAATTAATTAAGTTTTACAAATTTCAATTTAGTCCCTAGAGGACACATGTCACCCTTCAAGATCCACTTGTGTAGTCTGCTAAACTCTAATGATGGTGTATTATATAATTTGCCTTATTATTATTATATATATATTTGATGTAATAAATATATTATGTTAACATTTGAAATGAAATTTATTAGTATTAAAATGAACAAAGAAAGTTGTATTTAAAGGAAAAAAATTTATTTATATAATTTAGAGATTATATAGGATTGAAATTTCGATAATTTTTTGAAAATTTTATATGGATTGAATATTTACTTGTTCATTATATAATATAGTAAAAAAATTTACAAATTTAAAAGAAATAAAAAGATTAGTACAAATTATCTACATGAAAATCCTAACATAATATTTAGCTAACAAGATGAGATTAATGAAAATTTCACAACCTTTTACTCTGTATTGTTGAGTATTTGTGCATTTTGTTTATGTACTAATCCGGTAAATCAGAATAAAAGTAAAATTTCTATCATCATATATTTTGGCATGTGTAGCCTTAATTACAAATCAAAATTTTTTCACACTATATATCTCATTTTTGTCTCTTACTTTTCCTCCCTTCACTCGTTTGTTTCACAATCATTTAATTCAAAAAACAAATCTATTTTATCGATAAAAAAAATAAAAAACTAATTTAACCATGAAAGTCCAACAAATAATATATATTTAAACATAATGTGAAAAAAGTGAATATTTGTTGATAAATATGATTCATCCGTCTCTATTGTGATTTTCAAACAAAATTGGGAGTTATGCTATCTAATGATAAAGTAAGAAAGTAACATCTACATTGATTCTAACTATTTTTAATCTTTGGTTAGTGATAGTGCCTCCACATTAGTATTTTGTTAGGCAAGATCATTAGTAGATAACAATAACGTGTTTGTAAAGAAGAATTCATTACTCCATATTATATTAATAAACAAAAGGCAGTATGGTATATTGAATATTACTGAATAAAAGGGCTAGTTTCGAGGAAATTACAATTTTTTAAAATTTAAACACAATCTACTAGGATCTTTCCCGCGCGCGCTTCGCTGGGTGTCTGAATGGTTTGTACTTATTGATTTAATTAATAAGATCAGGTCTAAAAATGTATTATGCCATACAAAATTAATAGTCTGAAGTTTGCATTGGAATAAAAATATAATTGAACAAGTATGAAGTTCTGAATGAAACGTATGTAAATTGATAATCAAAAGTTTGCATTCATCATAGTCACATAATAGAAATCGAAATATAATTGAGAATGTATAGAGTTCTTAACAAAACATATAAATATATGTGACTGGGTAAGTAAATAGGAGTGAGCTGCAGAAGTAATTGAGGGGAGGGCTGGTCACATATGTGCCTGTAGCATCCTCCTTATTGTCTGCATTTGGTTAGGTATGATCTTGCCTTAATCTCAGCCATCTTCTCAATGTGTCAATGGTGTTGATATGTGCTTGATGATTGAAAGAGGAAGCATGTGTAAAATATGAGTCTTATTTATTGCAGAATCCTAACAATAATGGAATTAACTTTGTTGTGTTTCTTCTTAATGACCGCAATTGGTACTCAAAAAAAGACTTTGAAAAAGATTTAGCATGTAGTTTTTTTTTCGCATTGAAACCCTATTTTAGGAGAAGTCAAACCCATCTACCTTGTCAATTGAGCAGATAATATAGAAGTTAGAAACGTTATTACTTAAAATTAGACATGCAACTCCAAACAACCATTTGATGACAACTCATACAAAAATGAAAATGATCACTTTTCATTGGCCTGATTCTTTCTTTATTAAAGATTGCTTATGTACCTTTAGACTTGCTGCTGCAACCTTCACCAAACAGCCTCCTCAGAGTATGTAACTACCTGGGGAACCTTGATTAAAAGTGATCAGTTTTGCTGCCTCTGAAGTCTCATCCACAAACTCGATATAACCAATTCTTTTTGTATGCAAATCACTTACCCTCAAGATGAAACAGAAACAAAGCCCCGCAAATCACCAAAATTGCAAATCCAAATTGCATTATTTTATTGTATAATCACAGAATAATAGAACCATAAGAAACCCAATGAAATCATAGTCAATGAGAGAAACACTTACTTGATAGAGGATTTGAGCTACTCCTGCAAGATGAAGGAAAAAAATATTTCTACAACAAATTAAAACAAAAATAATGAAAGCTCTGGATACTCTCTAGTAACCAACAGTGTATACAAAACCCAAGGTGAGTCTTGCCTTTTGTTTATTAATTCAGTGAACTTGAAGATTAAACCAAGGTAAGTCTAATCTCCATCTAAAACCTCAACCTTACTTTTTAAAGTGTAGAGGATAACTTCATTTTATCTTGGAGGTCGGTCTCTTCCCTTCAAAATACACAAAACCAAAAACCCATGATTAAGTTTTTAGTTAATTTTGATAAACATGAATAACCAAAAGACTATAATGATGAACAATAACTAAAAAAGCATAATGGGAAAACTAAAAGTTGTATAAATATTCAAGAGGCTCCTAGATAAGAAAAAACCATATATGATATCAGTTAAAAAACACTTTGTTAACTTACTTTGTTTACCACTAACACCTAATTGACTCAAGGGAAAAATATAAAGGTGATTGATCTGCGTTCCAAATTTGGTAAAGCAGAGTGGTTTAATTGTTGATTAAATCTGCCTCATTAGACTTTTATGGTGATTGTCATTACCCTCTGCTACTTGTATTGATCAAATTCCCTTATAAATTATCTAAAAGTAATGGACTTATCCTATTAGAGAATGAAATGTCAATAGAAAAAACTGGTATTCATATAAAAGCAACAAATTTACAATTAATTATGAAATAAGAACAAATTTACTCTGCAAGTATTTTGAAATGGGATGCCAATCAAATGGGTGATCGTGATTTGTGACAGAGAACAACAGTGAGAATAATCAAACAATAGAAAACAAAGAAATAACCTACAACAGAAAAGGAAAACCCAAAAAAAAAAAAAAGATAGCATACCTTCAGTGATGACGATTCTTCCATGGCCAAGAGAGAAGAAGGGCTGCAAAAAAAACTCCAATCACCCAAAAAGAAACCGACATTAGAAAACATTAAAACTAACAAAAAAAAACCGACATATGACACCCTCAACACACCATGAAATCAAAAATCATGATTCGCAGACAATCAATAAGCATTATTCGCAAACAGAATAATACTCACATCAATCAATGAGATAATAAAAGGAAACAAAATGAAGTAACAACAAAACAGGGAAAAAATTAAGCGGCACCAAAAATAGTACCCAAAGGAAGATTACAGACCTTTTCCGCAAATGAATCTTCCATGCTCCAAAAACAGAGAAGAATGTAAACAGAGAAATAAGGATACCTGCAAAAAATTTCAATGACAAAAAAAAAAACAAACGAAATGAAAACCCATGAAACCCTTAATAAAAGCATCAAACGAAATGAATGAAACCCAAATGCAGCAGAATACCAATAACCAAACGAAAATCAGAACCCACGAAAGGCTGAATAAAAGCACCAAAAGAAATCAATCAAATCCAAATGCAGCACAAACAGAAATAGTGAAACCAAAACACAACACATAAACACACATACAAAATCACAAAATGAACCCAAATGCAGCAAACTCATGATTCATGAATCTTATAATTAAATCTGATCTCTCATATCACTATCTCATATATTTCCATAAAAAAAATTCTCATTAATATTTGCTAAAATTCCAAATAATTTTGAAATAATGACAGAAGGGGAAAATTTTCTTACCAATCAATTTGCAGATTCCCCTTCTATTCATACCCACTGTCAAACCTGTTCCTGCTAATTTTTCTTTGAAAACCAAAACGAAAAGAAAAAAAAGGAAGAAAGCAGTAAGAATCAAGTTCAATTCTTTAATCAAAACCCAGATGAAAAAAAAAAGAGCTATATAATGAAGGAAGATCAAGTAATAAATGGGGCAAAGGAATTGATGGAAGAAATCATCATGAATAAAACCCAAAAAACATTATCACTAACTAATGAAAACCCACTGTAAAAGTAAATGGAAACAAAGAAATTAATAGAGAGAGATAGAAAGAAGATTAGCAGAAGGGAAGAAGATGAAAGAGATACAGAGAAAGAGAAGGGAAACGCAGATGAGAATGGAGACAGAAGAAAAGAGAGAGTAAAACTGAAATGGGACACATGGTAAGTGGAAATGAATCTAGCAAATTTGAGAAGTCTAGTAAGGACAATGACGTGGCAAATTATAAGCCACATAAACTAACCCAAAATAGTCATTGAATTTGACAAATTGAATTCTCCATTCAATATCTTAAACTTCTGAAAAAGAAACTTATGCCTTTTTTTTTTTAAATTCGAAAGCTAATGTTATACATGATAATATAATCCTATTTATATAAACATTCATTTATTCATTTAACTGAAAATCACATAAAAAATTCTTTGAAGAAAAAAGTTAATAGTAGAAAGTAAGAGGATAATATTATGTTTCAAATTAGAGTTATGAAATTAAAATTACTCGATTCCAATCATAAATCGAAAAACCCGACGCGAATGCGTGAGAATAATATCTAGTATATGATTAATCATGTTTATTTATCATCCCTTTCCTCAATGAATTAAAATATGCCCGGTGGCTTAGCCGATTGGGGCACCGAGTCGTCAGTCAATTAGTCTAACCGCCAGGTCAATTTGTAAGAGGGGAAAGTGATAGAAAATATAATAATGAAATAAATACAAAATAGCACTTCGATTAAAGTGATTAACTCTTTTTATCTCTTCTAAGATATTCCCTCCATTTGTTATCTTCTTATCAAAATTCAAATTTTCAAAAAAACTATTGACTATGGTTAAAATCCAACCCAACAGGTTTGGTTCACCAAATGGATCAACGCTGGGTCATTGACCATGCGAATTTTAAGTGCTTTTCAAATCGAACTGTTCATCGATTCCTAGTTGAACTGGTTCAATCAGCCAGTCCGGTCCGATTTTTAATTCATCGTCTTTCCTTTAAAAAATAATTATTCCAACAACTAGTTAAGTATACAGATGGCTTAAGCCTTAATGTACAATTTGCACCCTAAATGATAAGTAAATGGACAATTTGCACCTAGGGCTGATCATAAACCGACCGAACCGATCAGTAAATGGTGCAAACGGGTCGGTGTAGGCGGTAAGTCGGTGTAAACGGTTCAAAATCATCGATTTTTCGGTATGTCAGGGTCGGTGGCGGTTCACAACTTACTGAACCGACACCGACCGAAAAACCGACATGTTTTTTTTTTTTTTTTAAATTTAATATATATATATATATATTATAATGTTTATAGGTTTTTAAATATTTTATAATTTATATATTTATTATATATATGAAAAATAGGAATGTTGGGAGTTGAAAGCAATGATTGAACCCCTCAATCAGTCTTTCTTTCCTGTTCATTATTTGTTCTCTTTTTTGGGTTCCTCATGAGAGAATTTTCTTTAAAACTTACCGTTAAAACGACTCTTTTTGAAAAATGCTTTTTGACGGGATCTTTCCCTTCCTAAAACGAAACCAAAACTAGTGGGATCTTTCCTTAAATCGAACACTTTGAAAACTTGATGGGAATTTTCCCGCTTTGAAAAGACCTAAATCAAACACTTTGAAACTTGATGGTAACTTTCCCACTTTGAAAAGACCTAAATTGAATACTTTGAAAACTTGATGGGAACTTTCCCACTTTGAATAGACCTGAATTGAACACTTTGAAAACTTGATGCGAACTTTCCCACTTTGAAAACTTTGAAGGAAATTTCTTTTTTTTTCTTTTGAATTTTGAAAAAATCTTTTTATTTTTAATTTTTGAAATACTCAATTCTTTCTTTCTTTTTTTTTTTGAACTTTTATCTTTGAAAACTAATAGAGAACAATTTTCAAGCACAAACTCTTTTTAATTTTGAAGAAAACAGCTTTATTCTATTTCAATTTCAATTCCCTCTTTTTTTGGATTTTCCTTAACAATTAATTGAAGATTACTAAATTTAAGCCCTAGATGCATGAATGCACGTGATGCATGTTTTCCAGTTAAATGCAAATTTTTACTGAATAATTATACGAGGAATACTCTCCGGGCACCCGCCACTCATACTGGCTAAGACCCCCATCCGGATATTCCAAGCCTTGGAAAGATGAATTAAGACCGACAAAGATTGTCTAAGCCCCAATTAATCATTCCATTAACGGATCAATTTTTTTTTCTTAATCTCAAATGTCATGGCATAATCAACAATATAAGGAAACATAAATGTAGAATTTAAATATGGATGCAAGTGGTTGAACTAACTTAGTTTTTTTTCTTAATTTTATGATTTTTCTAATTTATTTTAAATTAAGCTAAATTCCTATGTTAATTAAAATTAAACCTAGACGCAAATACTCATCAAATTTGACCCAATTACTAACAAAGCAAGCCCAAATGTGATGCACCCAAGGTTGATCATGGACTTGAAGATGACATTGGAGAGCAAGAAAAGGATGAGCATGGGCTTCAAGGAAGCATGAAGATGCATGGAGATCATGGAGATAATCCAAGGTTGATCATGGACTTGAAGATGACAATGGAGAGCAAGGAAAGGATGAGCATGGGCTGCAAGGAAGCATGAAGATGCATGGAGATCATGGAGATATCGAAAAGCATGTTCCAAGCACCAAGAAGATGCCATTTGATCCATTGAGTATGCCATCGGGTCTTATGGCTAAAAGGTTCAAGGATGCACTTATGGGCCTTGTTGGAACTCATCTTGAAGACATGAAGGTCATCAATGTGCAATTTAAGAGTTTTGGTGATGATTTAAGCAAGCATTCATCCATTGATTCCAGGATCATCACCTTACTTGCAATCGACAAGTAGTTGGGCTTGCATAGGTCAATTCGGCCTTGTGTGGGCTTATTTCTATCTTAGATTAGCTTATTATTAAGTTTAGATGACATTAAGGATGAGCGTTGTTTAACTAAGTCTAATCCTTGTTTAATTATGCCTTGTTATTTATTTTTCCTAGTTGGACTTGGATTAGTTTTCCTTGTCTTTAATTTGGGCTTGTTAGGCTTGATAGCCGCCCATATGCTTTTAGGATTAGGTTATGTCGACCCCTATGCCTATATAAGGGTTCGATATCTCTCTTGTAAGACAAAGTTAAGTTTTTCAATCAATTGAGGTTTATTCACCTTTGAGAATTTAGCTTCATTGTTCTAGTTTGAACATACTTAGGATTTCTTCAATCTTGTAGCGTCCTAGCAAACAATTAGGCAGTGATTGCTTGATTGTGATTCTTGTTTATCTTAGGTTGTTAATTGCAGGTCTAATTAACCATCTAAGGCTGACGAACGAAAAAAGAGAGCTTGGTTAGATTCAACAAGTCTAGAAGTTGGTGTTTTCAGGTTGTTCTTTGGAGGATTTCAATGGTAGATTTGAATCTATCACAACTAGATTCGTATCAAAATGCAAAGAACAAAAGAGGCCCAAATTAAATAAAAGAAAAGTCCAAATGTAAAAAATTATACCAATCTTTAATTGGGCTTCAGCGGGTCAGGTCTGGACCCTAGATTCGGGTTAAGTCTCATGGGTCACCGGGTTGCTATAAAAACTTAAGCAAACCCTAAACTTTTTCAACTCTCTTCTTCCTCATTTATGTGTCGTCATCGCTGCTACTGACCAGAAATCGCCTCACAGCATGAGCCACCGTAAGCTGCCACGCCGGAGCACCGATTATTCGCCACCGTAAGACTCTGACTCCCTCACTCTATTCTCTAAAGCTCTACTCCAATCTGAAATCACCACCACCCCTTTTTTCCTTTTTGTTGTGAAAGAGCCCTCTTTTTCTTTTACTAAAACCCTAGTTGCCCTCTTTCTATAACCTTCAACTTCTCCCAAAAACTGCCTATAATTTTTTTCTTGTTTAAAACCCTCTGCTTCCTTTCGTTCGAACCCTATTGCCTCTTTTCTTTTTTTTACCGCCTCCTCCAAACTATCCTCAAAACTTCCCCCTTCTCCCTAGCTTATAATGTTGTATATAAAGCCCCAAAGTTGAAATCTCAACCGTGAGTTCACCCCTTCAATCTCACGGTCTCAAAATTTTTTTTTCTCTTATTTGATTTTTTTTGTTTTTGTTTTAATCCTTGTTTTGTCCTCTTTGCAGGTGAAAATTGATGGAGCACGTGTGGGAGGTGAGGTGGCAAGGGTGAATGAACTGGCAAGTACGGATTCCCTCTCCCCTCTTTGCAATTCTTGTTCTTTTGTGCAACCAATTCTCTTTCTGTAATTGATATGGCCATTGGCCACTTACATTTTAATCATCTGCTTTGCGTGTTGGGACTTTTGCATGAACCTAATGGAAAAATGAATGGCAAGCCTGCGGCTATGTCTCTCCCTCTTGATTTTTGATTTTAATCTTATGCACTACTCTCTGATTTTGTGATTGTTGAACTGGTTAAATGAGAATTCAAAGCTTGCTCTTTGTAACAAGGCTTGACAATTAGGTTGCTAGGTAATAACTCTATTAACAGTCTTGTTGCCACTGAATTTCCTTGCATTCAATACTTTTACTGCTCATGTGTGTTCATTGCCTCTTTATTCTTGCTTGCTAGACAATATGACTGTTTACAATTGAAATGTCTCGAATGTTCCATTTATTCAGTAGCCTTTGCTCTCTTGCACCCTTTCCTCTTCATCAATTTTTCCTTGTGAAATGGCCATTAGCTTGAATGAGCCTTCCTTGACTGTATTGCCTCTTGCATAGATCACACGTTGTCTGCTGAATTTGCTTAGCCTTGGTAATGCTCTAAATTGTTAGAGTAGTTGATGAAATGCTACTAACGTATGCTTGCAATGCCTTGCTTGCACTTCCATTTGATTGAACTTATTTTGTTTCTGTGCTTGATCGGTCGTCAACAATCAGTAAAATAATCCCCACAAAATCCTAACTAAGTAGATAGGGCAAGCAGGGGTCGATCCCACAGAGAAGATGAGTAGACCTTATCCGAAGAAACAATCCTTAAAAAATCTCTCAAAAGCTTTGCGTAAAACAGGGGATTGAAAATAACAATTAAAAAGAAAGCAATTAAACTAGAAACTAAGCAAAGTAATTAAATCTAGATCTATGACAATTAAGAAAGAAAACAATAATTAAAAAGCATACTTCTTCTCCAATGGTAGAAAACAATCAAATTAATTATGGATCCTCGATTTAAAAGATGAATTCAATATTTAATCCTTGATGATAGCTGGTCTAGGGAAAACCCTAACATGCTATTTAGATAAGATTACCCGATTAAGGGTTAAATTACCCCTTTTGTTACTTAACAAATCAATTACCCGATTAAGGCTTAAAGGTTCACCAAGAAACAAAGCATTAAGATCAACTATTTAATTAGTTCTTTCACACATGCTTAACAAGTAAAACCATACAACAATCAGATAAATCTGATCACTGGCATGCAAAACCCATTGAAGCGACGGTTAATCGTCATCAATTCGCTACCAAACAATCAGACTCATGTGATTAACAATCTAGCCTGATTTAGCAATAGATATCTCAAATTATCTCTTTATCGGCCGCGTAAATCAATAAAAATCAAGATCATGTAATAAAACAGAGTTTAACATGCTATCTATCAAAAATAAAATACCCAATTATAAGAACAGAAATCTCACCATATTAATTGATTGAATTTACCAAAGGATTAGAAGTATTAAGAATTTAGCTACACATGGATTTAGGAAAATCCATGTGAGGCTTAAGAAAACTTACAAGACTAGAAGGGGGCGAAATCTCCTTGCAAAATCCCTAGGTATGCCGCACCTCTCTATGGCTAGAGAGGGTGGCGGCACCCTTGCCTAAAAACTAGAACTAGAAGAGAAAAATAAATCTAGAGAGAATTATGTGAATTGGTGTGTAAGTATTTTTGGTGTGTGATTTGTGTTACATAGGGTGGCTAATTATAGTGGAAATAACCCTAGGAATTCCAATTCTAAGTAGGATAGGAGTCTAGGACGGTTTAGAGGCTGACTTGGGATCCAAGTTGGCTTAAAAGTTTTCCTAGAACCAAAATCCTAGTCAAAATAGGATCTTGAAAAATTCTGGATTCGTGCAGGGACTTCGACGACGATGTTGGGCTTGAAAACGGCAGAACTGGGTCTTGGACTTCCATGTATATCTTGGAGTTAGCTTTCCAATGACTACTCATAGGCCTAAAACGGACATCTGAGCAGAAAGTTATGATTTTTTCTACCGAGACTGCGCTGAATCCTAAACCTGTTAGGACTAGAAGCGGGAATAAGCGGAAATTGGATATTTCCTTGGATATAGGCGGCATTAATTGGGATTTTAATTCCAATTATGGGCTTATATGGGCTGAGTATTTTCCCATATAAAATATCCAAAATTCCTTAGCTTCCGGGCTTATTCATGGCTTGTCTTCAATCCTTCGCAATTAAAGCTCCAATCTTCAATTCTTCCTCTTGAGATAATTCTTCGATAATCTTCAAATCTTCAAATTATCTTCAATAAGTCTTCAAACACGAACTTCGAATCTCCAAATCCTTACTCAAAATTGCTAAATCCATATTTGATTAAAAAGTCATCAAAATAGCTCCAAAAAGAGTGAAAAACAACAAGTTTCCACTTTTCTTGTCTTCAAAACTTAAAAACACAAATACTTATAAAATAGGGTTAAAATACACATATAAACACCAAAAATCATAGGAAAATGATCATAAAAATAGGGTTGTTTTTGGCTTAATCAGTGCTCTTAAGAATTCTCAGGACATCAATATGTAAATGCTTTCTGATCTGAAAAGCTGCATGTTGTGATGGGAACTTTGCTTGCAACTACATTGTCTTGCTACACCAAAGTCTCTTGAACCCGTACTGTATAATGCCTCTTGCTTTTGTTCTCCTAACCCTTGATTTGAACTCAAAGCTTCTTTGTTTGTCCCTGCCTGTTTAATGTCTTGAATGCTCTTTGCTTGACTCAATGTCTATTGCAAACCTTGCTGCTCTTATAATGAATGCCAAATGCTTGTTGACAGGGAAATTGGGATCTTTTTGTGATTGAAATGCTTGAGTTTTCTGTGCTGCAAAATGCATATGTAGTGTTTTTAACTTAATATGGATGCAATTCTATTCTAAATGCTAGAAAAGGTGTTTAAGAGCTAGAACTAAAATGCTTGTGGAATGGTTGAGATAATTGCAAAGGTTGTATGAGCATGCGAAACTGGAACTACAAATGGATGAATGGATGAAGCTAAATGAAATGCATGTCCAAATTAAGAACGCACGCTGAAATGTAATGCTATCTACTGATGCATATGAAAAATTCATTGAAAATGTTGCAGGTAGTATGCCTTTGTGGGAGGCTGTTTTGCTTGGCAGGGGAGACGATGGCTGCTGCAGAGTAGTTTTGTTTTGTTTACTCCATTTTGCAAGTTCAAAATCCGATTTCCGAGCAAAGAAATGGTAGCCAACATCTGTTGACAAGTCCAAATGAACTCCACTTTTTCTAGATTCCAATAATCTCAACTTCGCAATTCTTTGGTAGGAAAAGAAGAAGGCCACACGAGACAACATCATAGCAAGGCAGTATGTATACTCATTAGAAGCTCCCTTTCTTCCTTTGTAATTTGCAATTTATTCTTTTTCTCAATGTTAACTGTGGCCATACAAGAAAATGACAATGAAATAGCTTTTTGGTACTTTCGGTGTAATAAGAATGCTAATTGCAAAAAATAAAAGAAGAAATGCAACAATAAAAATTGGTCTTAAAGAAATTGCCTAGAGGAGAGAGTTGTTGATCGGTCGTCAGCAAATTACAAGATAATCCCCACAAAATCCTAACTAGGTAGATAGGGTAAGTAGGGGTCGAATCCCAAAGAGAAGGGGAATAGACTTATCTAAAGATAAATCTTCTCTAAGAATCACTCAAACAGGGGATTAAAAATACCAATTATAAAGAAAATCAATACTTAAAGCAAACTAAATTGAATCTAAACTATGGCAATTACTAAAGAAAACAATAATAAGAAAGCATACTTCTTTTCCAATGGTAGAAATCAATCAATTTAACTATGGATCCTTGATTTAAAAGATGAATTTGATATTCTAATTATCAAAACAAGAAAGATCAGTTAAACGCCAATGATACCTTCGATCCAAAGATTTAAGTATCATGTAAAACATCAACAAACTTGCCCTAATAACCCTCAATTAGACAATTGGTTTAGAGATAAATCCCTAACATGTATATTAGATAAAATTACCTATTACCAGCTTAAATTATCCCTTTTATTCAAAACAATTAATTGCCAACTAAGGTTTATTAATCGTCAAGAACAAAGCATTAAGAACATCAATTCACACATGTATAACAAGTATAACCAAACTTATTTAATTCAAGATTATTACCATCAAGAAGAAATAAGGTTTATTAATCCCACTGGATGCTTTTTATCGGCTATCCAATTTGTTACCAACAATCAAACTTAAGTTATTACCACTCTAAATTTGATTTAACAATAGACTCAATAGTTAAATCATTAGTAGGCCTCCTAAATTAATAAATATCAAAATCATGGAATAAAACAGAGATTATAAACATATCTAACCAAGAACAAATATCAAATTATAAGCAGACAAATCTCAACATAATTAATTGATTAAAATCTCCAAAGGAAAAGAAGTATTAAGAATTTAGCTACTCATGGATTTGGAAGAATCCATGAGAGGCATAAGAAAACTTACAAACATAGGGGTGGAATCCTCCCTTGGGCGGCTGCCAAGGGTGTCGACACCTTCTCTAAAGAGAAGTTTCGATACCCCCCTTCTAAAACTAGAGAAAAACTAAAAACTAGAAGAAAAGAATTGTATCCAAGAATTGTAAATTGTGTTCTCTAGGGTTAACATAAGGTGGGTATTTATAGTGGACTAATAAGACTCCTAGTAGACTTAGGAATTGAATTAAACAGCCCCTAGGTCGGTTTAAGCTCCTAACTTGGTCTCCAAGTTGGTTTAAAGGTCTTCTTAGAGTAAAAATCAGACTTGGGCAAAGACTGAAATTTCACAGAAATTTCAAGGGCATTTTTGGTATCGAAGATGGAAGAACTGGGCTTCGAGCAAAACAATAAAGTTGTAGATCTCAGAATTCTCTTTCCAACGCATATTCATACGCATCATTTGGAGGTCTGAGTCAAAAGTTATGGTCATTTTACCGAGACTGCGTAGAATCCTAATCCAACTAGGATTAGGGTTGCGGGAATTGATTATTTGCTCAGGCTTTGGCGCGTGGATTGGGGCGAAAGTGACTCCAATGTGGGCCCAGCTGGGCTGGTTTTGCTCCATTGTAAAATACTCATTAGTCCATGTCTTCAGGGTCTCTCCAAAACATGTATTCATTCCTTCACGATTTAAGCTCAATCATTAGTTCTTTCTCCTTGAAATCTTTCAATGATCTTCATGATGTGAAATTATCTTCAATTAATCTTCAATCACGAACTTTGAATCTCCAAATCTTCACTCAAAATTGCTAAGTCCATATTTGTGACAAAAGTCATCAAAATAGCTCCAAAAATAGTGAAAAACAACAAATTTACACTTTTTTCTCAAGACCTAAAAACACAAATACTTGTAAAATAAGGTTAAAATCACATATAAAAATACCAAAAAGCATAAGAAAGTGATCATAAAAATAGGATTAATTTTGGCTCGATCAGTTGTCCAATAAACGGAAGCCCCACAACCAAGGTCCAAAAGGTCAAAGAGTGGTAAGGAGGCCTAATGGAGAATCAAAAGAAAGCCGAAAGTTAAGAGTATCTAATTGAAGTCCAAGGCCCAAGATGATAACAAGCCCAAAGCTTAATTTATCCAATTAAAGTCCAAAACTCCAAAACGATAGAAAGATAAAGCTAAAAGCAAATAATTAAAGCAAATAATTAACAAGGAGGGCTTGACACAATTTAGAAAAGATAATTCCATATTGATCGAGCCAAAAATAACCCTATTTTTATGGCTATTTTATTATGTTTTTGGATCAATTTATGCTTAAATATATGTTATTTTGTTAATATTTGTGTTTTGAGTCTTTATGAGATGTGGAATTGAGAATTTGTTAATTTTCACTACTTTTGGAGCTATTTTGATGACTTTTTACACAGATATGAGCAAAGTAATTTTGAGTAAAGATTTGGAGATTCGAAGTTCGTGTTTGAAGACTTATTGAAGATAATTTGAAGACTTGAAGATCATTGAAGAATTATCTCAAGAAGCAAGAATTGAAGAATGGAACTTTAATTGCGAAGGATTGAAGACAAGCCATGAAGAAGTCCGGAAGCTTTGGAATTTTGGATAATTTATATGGGATTATACTCAGCCCATATAAGCCCACAATTGGAATTAAAAACCCAATTTGTGCCTCCTATATCCAAGGATATATCCAGTTCTTGCATATTGCCGCTTCTAGTCCTAACAAGATTAGGATTCAGCGCAGTCTCGGTAGAAAAATCGTAACTTTCTGCTCAGATCTCCGTTTTAGGCACGTGACTAGGCGTTGGAAAGCTAACTTCGAGATCTACAACTTTCCTTCGAAATCCAAGATCCAGTTCTGCCATCTTCAAGCCAAAAAACGACGTTGAAGTCCCTGCACGAATCCAGAATTTTTCAGGATCCTATTTTGACTAGGATTTTGGTTCTAGGAAGACTTTTAAGCTAACACAGAGTCTAAGTTAGCCTCTAAAACGTCCTAGACTCCTTTTCTACTTAGAATTGGATTTTCTAGGGTTATTTCCACTATAAATAGTCACCTTAGGTCTAGGTTTTTAATGTATGTAGATCTAGAGATTTTATTTTGAAGAATTGTTGAAGATTTGGAGGAGAAAGCCCTAGGAGCCGCCGCCCCCCTCTTCTTCCCATCCATAGATAAGTTTTCTTCTTATTCTTTGGATGCTCACTCAATTCATGAGTGAGTAATCCTTTTCTTTTCTCCAATGTAGAATTTAATTGATCTCTTGACTTATATCATGGTGAGATATTGTGCTTTTATATGAAAATTAATTGGGTATTTCTTAATATCTCTGCATGAATTTTATGTTGCTTGTTTTGATGGACTGAAGCGCGCACTTTCTTTATAAATTAAGTAACATTAGCTAAATTAAAATCTTGAAGGATCTTCGGATTTAATTGTTTGGTAGCAATTGGAAGCGAAGGATCTTCCTTCCAAGGGATTTAAGAATCTTTGACAAATTTTTAATTGCCCATTGTGCTTGTAAATTACTAGATCTTAATGCTTTATTCTTGAGTAGTTATCACACTGGATCAAGAGGTAATTGTTTAAAGAATAAAAGGGATAATTCACACTGGATCAAGAGCTTTATCTAATTAAGGTAATTTAGGATTAAATTCCAAGCAAGCTATCCATTGTTTTCATATTTTTTAGATATCAATGATCTATGTTATTATTGTCAAGAGGGATATTAATTCTATGTTGGAGGGTTCTCTTAATTGTTTTCTCAGTTTATCTTCTGCTTTTGGATTAATTGTTTTCTTTAATTTTCTTGATTGGTTTCTTAGATAGTTTTAATTACTAATTTGGTTTGATTTAATTCTACTTCCAAAACCTTCTTTATTTTGTATATTTGTTTTAAGAAAAAGAACAATAACCTATCTCTCTGTGGGATCAACCCCTACTTGCGCCCTAGCTATCTTTAGTTAGTAATTGTTGGGATTTTTATTTTTATGATTTGCTGACGACCGATCTTAAATTTTGGCGCCGTTGCCGGGGAGATTGTGTATTATTTTCTTTTTCTTTTTCTTTTCTATATTAGATTTGCACTTGATCATCTCTGTTTTGTAGGAAAAAATCCAATGGAGCAACAACTTTCGTTAAGAGAGCTGAATTTCAACTGTGAATTGCCACCACTCTGCATTGACTATCCAGCCATGGATATGTCGTACAAGCTAAATCCTGGAGTGATCCGCATGCTGCCAATTTTTCAAGGAGAGTCTCATGAAAATCCTCATGAGCACTTACAAAATTTCTTTATGAGGTGTGTTGCAATCACTGGGATGCCTGAAGAACAAGCGAAACTTCGAACTTTTCCTTTAACTTTGGAAGGAAAAGCAAGAAGTTGGTTCTTGACTCTGCCATCAAAATCCATAACTTCTTGGAAGGAGATGGAGACAGTGTTCTTGAACAAGTACTTTCCAGAGGCCAAGCGAGCTGATGTAAGAAAGAGAATCACAACCTGTCAACAACTACCTGAAGAGAAGTGACACCAATACTGGGGGAGATACAACGAAATCTGTGCAAGTTGCCCTTACCACAACCTAAGTGAAGCACTGTTGATTCAGAACTTTTATGATGGACTCCTCTATGAAGATACAACGCATGTTGATGCTTCTAGTGGAGGAAGCCTAACACTCAAAACCCCTGAAGAAGCAAGGAAGCTGCTAAATACCATGACCGAGAACATTCACCAATTCAGCATAACCAATGAAGTTGACACCACAAAGGAGTAAGAGATCTTAGAAATCCACAAGGACTTGAAAGAGTTAACTGTTCAATGCGGAAGTCTAGCAAAGATGTTTGCCGATTTCATGAGTATCCAGCAAGCCTCTTTTCAAAACTCTTCATGTATAACTCAAAGACATATGAATGAGAACGTACAAGGGTACGAAGTTAATTCAATTGAAGGAGCTCAACAGTGGAATGCGCGAAAGACAGAATCACCTTATGTTCCACTTCCACCTCCGATATCACCACCTCCAGCACCTGCTTTCTCTGCTGCACCACCACCTGATGCCGTGCCCAACATTCAATTGCCAATTGAAAAGGAGATTTCCACCAAAACCAAGAAGGGTCAGCTTACTTCATCAGCAACCACTGCTCAAACTCAATCAGAAGAAGAATGGATGGAAGAGATGCGGGACAAGTATGATCCAATACCATTCCCTCAAAGGTTTGCAATGCAACTCAATTCACTATGGAATATAGAGGTAAATATTCCATTGCTTGATAAAGTTGTCAGAAAACCCAGGTACGCGAATTTTCTCAAAGAATTATGCATGACTAAGAGTAAGTTTTCTGAAAAATATGCTTGCATGAATGAGAATGTATCTGCTACATATCAGAGAAAATTGCATCATAAATGCCATGATATAGGATCTTTTTCTATTCCTTGTAAAATAGGAAAGAATAAGATAGAAAATGCCATGTGTGAATTTGGTTCTCCAATTAACATCATGCCTTATTCTGTCCATTCACAATTGAAAATTGAATCTGTGACTAAAACTTATATGACTATACAATTTGCTGATAGAACTAACATTAAACATGAGGGTTTAGTCGAGGATGTTTTAGTGTAGATTGGAGATTTTGTTTTTCCTGCAGATTTCTATGTCCTGAAGATGATGAAGATGACCATCATCTACCTCACTTGCCGTTGCTGCTAGGAAGACCTTCTCTTGCCACAGCCAGAACAAAATATGAAGTCCACGATGGAAAACTCAGCATGGAATTTGATGGGAAACTCATTGAATTCAATATTTATGAAGCCATGAAATTTCCTGCTGAGATTCATTCTATCTGTGCCATTGATGCCATTGAAGTTTGTTCTGAACAAGTTCAATCACTTCATCATGAAGATGAACTTGAATTGGTACTTACAAGGAGCCTAGATGAAGAAGAAATCAAGGAAGCAGAAGTCCAGACGTCAGAAGAAGTAGCGGAAACCATCAAGGATCTGAAGACATTGCGCACTCTTGGAAAAAAAGAGTCAATTTCCTATATCAACATGGAGCCAACATCCACGCCTTTGCCATCCATCATCCAGCCACTTGAAGGTAAGCTGAAGCCACTTCCTGAAGGACTGAAACATGTTTTCCTTGGAGAAAAAAAAAGCTCTGCCTGTTTTTATTTCAAGTAAATTAAATAATTTACAAGAAGAACAACTAATTAGAGTCTTGAAGGAGTACAAGGAAGCCAATGGATGGACTGTAGCTGACATCAAAGGGATAAGTCCTACTGTGTGCATGCATAGAATTCGACTTGAAGATGATGCAATACCTGTTCGACAGCCACAAAGACGATTGAACCCAAATCTTGCTGAAGTCGTCAAGGAAGAAGTTCTCAAATTACTTGGAACTGGCCTCATTTATGCTATATCAGATAGTAAATGGGTCAGCCCTGTCCAAGTAGTTCCAAAGAAGTCTGGATTCACCGTCGTAGAAAACAAGGAAGGAGAGCTAGTTCCTCAAAGACTGCAGAATGGATGGAGAGTATGCATCGACTACAGAAAGTTAAACTCTGCCACAAGGAAGGATCACTTTCCACTACCATTCACTGACCAGATGTTGGAGAGATTAGCATGCAAGGCCTACTATTGTTTCCTGGATGGGTATTCAGGATATTTCCAGATTCCAATAGCACCTGAAGACCAAGAGAAGACCACCTTTACTTGCCCCTTTGGTACGTATGCTTATACAAGAATGTCTTTTGGTTTATGCAATGCACCTGCGACTTTTCAAAGGTGTATGATGAGCATCTTTCAAGATTACGTGGGAGATAAGATGGAAATCTTTATGGACGATTTCACAGTCTATGGAGATAGCTTCAATCAATGCCTACATAACTTGGAATTAATCTTGAAAAGATGTGTTGAAACCAAATTGGTATTAAATGCTGAAAAATAACACTTCATGGCAGAACAAGGCATTGTTCTAGGCCATGTGGTATCTAAACAAGGGATGCAAGTCGACAAAGCCAAGGTTGACGTTGTTCAGAAGCTGCCATATCCGACATGTGTCAAAGATATTCGTTCATTCTTGGGCCATGCCGGTTTCTATAGAAGATTTATCAAGGACTTCTCGAAGATTTCAGCACCAATGTGTAGATTACTTCAGAAGGATGTAGAGTTCAAGTTCGGAGACGATTGCAAAGAAGCATTTGACAAATTGAAGACTGCCCTCACCACCACTCCAATTGTGAAGCCACCAGATTGGAAACTACCGTTCGAGATCATGTGAGATGCAAGTGGTGTAGCCATTGGAGCTGTTTTAGGTTAGAGAGTAGATAAAGTACCCCATGTTATCTACTATGCTTCAAGAACTCTAGATGCTGCCTAGAAGAATTACACCACCACAGAAAAAGAGATGCTAGCTGTTGTCTTTGCTTTGGAGAAGTTTTGACCATATATCTTGGGATCTAAGGTGATAATCTACTCCGACCATGCTGCATTGAGATATCTAATGTCAAAGAAAGAAGCAAAAGCTAGGCTTATGCGATGGCTTTTGTTATTTCAAGAATTTGATATCGAAATTAAGGATAAGAAAGGAGTAGAGAACGTCGTAGAAGATCATCTAAGCAGAATTGAAAGCAAGGAGGAAGAGACTGCAATCAACGAAGCATTACCCTTTAAAGAAATTTTTGCCGTTTCTCAAACACTCTGGTACGCTGATATAGTCAATTTCTTAGCTACTCGTCGTTTACCCTCAGATCTTAGCAAAGGAAAGAAATTGAAGCTCATCAGTGATGCCAAGTATTATCTTTGGGATGATTCGTATTTATGGAGATATGGTTCTGATCAAGTTATGTGAAGATGCATCCACGATAATGAAATTCAATCAGTTCTGAAGTTTTGCCATAACAATGAATGTGGAGGCCACTTTGGACACCAGAAGACTGCAAGAAAAGTCTTAGATTGCGGGTTTTATTGGCCTACAATCTTTAAAGACTCATATGATTTTTGCAAGACCTGTTCACGCTGTCAGAGAACTGGAAACATATCGAAAAGGAATCAAATGACTCAAAATCCTATATTCGTTGCTGAAGTCTTCGATATATGGGGAATTGATTTCATGGGACCTTTTCCTCCATCAGATAAGAAATATTACATACTCTTAGCTGTGGATTATGTTTTTAAATGGGTTGAAGCCATAGCTACCGAGAAGAATGATGCGAAGACAGTAGTCAAATTTATGAAGAACAACATTCTTCATAGATTTGGCATTCCAAGAGCTCTCATTAGTGATTGAGGTACTAACTTTTGTAACAAGATTGTGCAAGCACTGGTTGAAAAATATGGAGTTCGACATAGGGTATCTACTCCATAACATCCTCAAACCAGTGGCCAAGCTGGGGTATCAAATCGTCAAGTGAAGCTGATTTTGGAGAAGACAGTCAATGTTCAAAGAAGAGATTGGAGCATGAGACTAGGAGACGCTTTATGGGCCTATCGTACAGCTTACAAGACACCTCTGGGTATGTCCCCATACCGAATTGTGTTTGGTAAGCCATGCCATCTACCTGTGGAATTAGAGCATAGAGCATGGTGGGCAATAAAGCAATGCAATCTCAACTTTGACAAAGTTGGAATTCAAAGGATGCTGCAGTTACAAGAGCTTGAAGAAATAAGGAATGAAGCATACGAGAATTCAAGGATCTACAAGGAGAAGACCAAAGCCATCCATGACAAAGAAATTTTGCGAAGTTCGTTTTATGAAGGTCAAAAGGTTTTAGTCCTTAATAATCGATTAAAGGAAAATCCTGGAAAGCTCCGATCGAGATGGTATGGACCATTTGAAGTAATTGAAGTGTATCCTAATGGATCTGTGATCATCAAGGATCCAGGTAACCAGAAGTAGCACAAGGTTAATGGACAAAGGCTCAAACCTTATTTTGAAGCATTGCCAACAATGATGATTGAAGAAATTAAATTGGAAGATCCCATCTATCTTCCAACTTGAGCTACAAAGAAAAAAAAAAGGAGTCGAGCTAATGACTTTAAAGAAGCGCTTGTTGGGAGGCAACCCAATTTTATTTCTTTGCATATTTAATTTTAATTTTGATTTTATTATTTTTAATTTTTATATTAATTCTTTTCTTTGAGTTTTTGATTGATATGAATTTATGAATTTTTCTTCATTGAAAAATTCAAAGATGGAGTATGGACTAAATATGGCCATGTTGCACCCAAGGAAGGCCATGGCTCATGCCAAGCGTGCCTCCAGTGGCACCCCAAGCAACTCGGCAAAGCAGCCATGCCGTTGCTTCACAAGGCACCTTGTTGCTGCACAGGGGAGCCTTCCGCAAGCAGCGCAAGGCTGCTGCGCATGGCTGCACCAGCATGCAAATGCGCGAGGCCGCCCCAGCACCCCAGAGCACCAGCCAGGCTGCTCGAGCAACGCCCCAGGCCGCTAACAGCAGCAACCAGATGCTGCCTCTGCGGAGCAAGCCTGTTCTTGCTCCGCGAGGCTGCCTGTCCCAGCGACAAGGCACCTCCAGCGGAGCGCAACAAGGCTGCTGCCGCGGGGCAGCTTGATGCTGCTGCTGTTGCCGCTGCGTGGTAGTAGCGAGCAAGGCAACCTGCTGCTGCCTAAGTACCAGGCAGCGCAGCAACAAGCCTGCTGCTGCCTCAACGCAAACATAGTCCGCAAGGATGCCAAGGTGAGCTGCATGCTTCCTCTCTTCTCCTTCCTTGCACTATAGTCCTATTCTACATAGGATTATAATTCCTAATTGCAATAGAAGATAAATTACCTACTTCTACAAGGTAATGGATTCCTAGTTCAGGTATGTTTCTAAGTTTTTACTCTAACTAAAACCTTTTAAGAATAGGATTTGATCACTATATAAAGGCACCTCCACTCCTCCTTTATTCATCAAAACATAAGAAGCAATATTTGAGAGTAATATTTTCGGCTAGAAGCAAAAGTTTGGAGCAAAAATTCGGTTGAAGCAATCTTAGAAGGTAGCGTCGACAAGGAAGAGGCAAAGGTTGTCGATTAAACAAGGAGCAAAGTCGACAAGAGGAAGCAAGTTATCGACTTTAAGGAGCAAAGTCGATAAAGAAGGAGCAAAATTATCGACTAAGGGAAGCAAAATCGTCGACAAGTAGCTAAGCAACAAGATCTCGATAAATCCTTCCCTAAACTTGAAGATGTCGATGATGCTTACTTCAATGGATTTTGAAGTCCAATTCAAGAAAATTAGGAGACAATTTTATCAAATTGGAGCCTCCCAATTTGGTGAAAAATTTCAAGGAAGCTTTATTCGTCAAGATTGCCATGAGCTTTTGAGCATTATAGCATCACTACCCGAGGAAGCAATTGCTACTAAGCCCGGTTTCAAAGCTAGGATGATTTATCAATTTCTTTGGGATAAGTTTAACAAGTCACATGAAGCTGTTATGAGACCAAAGGAGAGAGCTATGCAAGAGTTCAAAAATCGATTCCATCCTTATGGGAATCGGTTTCCTTATCCTCATGGGCCAAGTTATTTTAATGGAAGGGTAAGACCTCAAGTTGAACAATAGAGCAAGCCATACCCTATGCCAAGGATTGGAGGGTATCGAGTCAAACCTTATAGGCCTCCTTATCGCCTTATAAGTTGTGCTCCTTTTCCCCAAAGGTTTCATGATCCTAATTTTGCTCCTAATTTTGCTTCTAGTGATGAGAATAAGGAAGAGGAAGAGGAGGTTAATCAAGAAAAAAGAATGAGGAAGAGCTTCACCCTTTCCTTGTTCGGTGCAACCAAATAAGTAATCAAATTACTAGCTTAAGAGATGATTTTAGTAACATAATTGGGAATTTGGATGACCTCTTCAGTTTATTGAAGAAGGCTATTCATAAACCAATTTAGGTTTAGTTTTAGTTTTTCAATTTTAAGTTTCTTGTTTTTAGATTTAAGATTTATTTTTATGCATCTTAGGATTACTTATTTAATTTATGCTTTAATTTTCAATTTCCTTTATTTTATGTCTTTAATTTTCAAGTTTCATTAATAAACTATCTAGTTTTATTTTCCTATTACTTTAATTTTCTATTGTCTTTTATGATTGAGTGACTCTTCATGAAAGCTGCCCAGGTATGTTTTCATGAACCTTAACTTTTTATTTTTGGTAAGATGATTTTGCATGCTTTTTTTGATTGCTTTTACATTGAGGACAATGTGAATTTTAAGTGGTGGGGGGGGGGGGGGT
>AWUE01012959.1:0-11560 GCA_001974825.2 Corchorus olitorius
AACCCGAAAAACCCAAAACCCGAGTGATCAAGAACCCGAGTGACCTGAGGTCAAAACCCGAACCAGCATGACCCTAAACCCAGCAAACCCGAGACCCGAATGACCTGAACCAAGATGAGCCGAAACCCGAATGACCCGAGAAAATTACCTGACACATTTGACCTGGTCCAAGATGACCCGAACCTGAAACCCGTCCAACCCGCCCGATTGACTTTTTTTTTTTTTTGCATTAACTCCTATAACTTTATAAGTCAAAGGAAATAATTGTATGTTACTCTTCTTTTTATTTTTAAAAATTTTAAATTCTTGTTATACACTCCAATACATTAAACTACCAATACGTACACTTCAAAAATAGAAAAAATCAATCACAATAATTAAATTTTAAATAAATTTTTAACTTAATTAGTTTTAAAAAAATATGAATAATTAATTATTAGGCACCTTCTTTTTAACTTTTAAACTTGATAATAATACTTTTATTAGTTTATATTATAATTGAAATGGGACCAAACTCCAAACCTACCAAAAAGCCTCCAATTTTTTAAAATTAAAATGGTAAAAATAAAATATTTATAAAAAATATTGAATTTAATTAAATAAAAATAGAGTTTTTAGTAGAATAACTGTAAAAGTTTATTTCTAAAGAAAATTGTAAAATTTAAACAATTTTATTTAAGGAATATTTTTAAAAATTGTAATATATCTAAATTTTTTAATTAAATTAATAAAATGGTAAAAATGAAATAGGTATATAAATAAAAAATAGAGTTTTTATTTGAGTAAAACTATAAAAGTATATTTAAAAATTCTAATATAAAAGTATAATTAAATAGTTATAAGGATATTAGATTTAATTAAATAAAAATAGAGTTTTTAGTTGAGTAAAACTATAAAAGTTTAAATAATGGCATTTAAGAAATATATTCGAAAAATAAGGGTATAATGGATAGATATATACGAAAAATGAGGATATAATAGGTGATTCAAAAGTTTTACAAAACTCATACTTTTATATATAGTATAGATATGCCAATTAAGCATGACATGATCAATGGTTGCTCAAATTTTGGAGTTGATCACAGGTTGTCATTGACTAGGTTGATGCAAATGTTAAATTTGTTGTCAGAAGGGCAAATTTTACTTAAATAATTAAGTTTGTAATCTAATTATTAGATTGCTGAGTGATGATGATTAATAATTACTCCCTCCGTCCCATATTATCTGTCTCTTTTGGATCAAACTAATCATACATTTGACCTTTAATTACAAAAAATATATATATAATCAAAATTTCAAAAATTATGTTTTGAAAAGTTTAAGACTTAACTTAATCAAAATATAATTTTTTAAAATTTACTTTTATATATTTTTTTAATAATTAAAGGTCAAAATTAGGAAACTTTGACCCAAAAGGGACAGATAATATGGGACTGAGGGAGTAATTTGTAATTGACGTCTCTCATTAATTAATTGTTATATGCTTGGTTAGAAATCACCTTTTCTTACAAATAATCAAAAACATTAAATAAAAAAAAAAAGAAGGCTACAGCCTACAGATACTGGAACATATTTTGGTCAGGAAATCAGAATTAATCCTTTCACAGATTACATTATTGGCTTATGTATGGCAAGTAATGGTATTTGTATGGCCAATATATGGCAGTAATAGTAAAATACAAGCTTTCTTGACAAATAAGCAAAAAATAAAAGATCAAATTCACATAATTTCCAGCTTTTCCTTTCCAATTTGTCCCCTCAATCCCAACTATAAATTTCAACAACATGTTCATGTTTGTCACTCAATTCTATTTCTACAAAATTAACATATACCCAGATAGAAGAAGTAAATATGAAGAACATCCAGGTCTCTGCCATGTTGATGTTATTGGTTCTTCTTTTTGCTGCTGGTATAAGATCCACAAATCTCCATATGCTTTATCAATTACTATTATATATATATATATATATATAATAATAAAAATCATAGATATTTGTTATAATTCATGGTTTATAATTTCATGCAGGAAAAGAGGCAATGGGTCAGGCAGTGGCCCATAATTGCACAGAACCAATACCATTGGCAAATTGCAATAATGATGACTGCGTGAAAAAATGCCAAGCCAAACATGGACAAAGTGGAACCACAGCAGCATGTTTCCCTGGCGGTTGCTTGTGTACCTACCCATGTTAGAAAAACATGGACAAAAACTTGCAATTAAGTTTGCAACTCTTCTGATTTGTGTCTCCCTTTTGCTTGTTTCTTCCTCATGGTTTGCTTTGATTTGGGTTGGTATCTATGTTACTAAAACTCAATAATGCCAATGTCCTATCAAATTTGAATAAAATTGATCACATCTACTCTTTCTTTTCCATTGTCATTGGCCTCCTGATTTTTATTATTATTTAAGTATTTGAATTATGGCTTCATAATATTGACGCAAACATAAATAGCTTGAACGTTAAAACCAAAAATTTGAATGCGAAATGTTTGTATTCCCTAATATTAGATCACCATGATCATCCACGATGATCTTGAAAATGATACCAAATTAAAATACAATAAACTCTTATCTATTTATTTCATCACCCACCTCTAGATTGGTTACATGTAAATCGGTACAAAATCTAAACCGAAATTAATCACATCAATGGTGACTATCACTGTTACATATATAACATATAACATAACATATATTAAAGTTGAAAATGGAATTACCTTTTTATCCAGTTATAAGATGTACCTGTTTATACCTCAATTTACAATTGAGGGTAAATTAGTCTTATCATAATTATAATCAAGATGTATTGTTAGGATTTAATCAAAATTCCTAAAGAAACTAGGTTTCTGCACCACCTTAATTCAAATTGAATTAGGAAAGTCTTGTAAATTAATTACAAGGACTGAAATTAATTAATAATTAATTAAATAATGATTATATTATTGAATAATTATTATTAAAAATCCCACATGTGCCGCCCCTGCCTGGGTGAGTGGCAGAGGAAATCAATCGGAAGCAGTTTCCTTTGATATTGCTGCCTGCTAGGGAGGCAAACATATAAAAAAGGAAAATTGCTTGTCATCTACCCATGAGATGAAAAATACCTCATGGACATACATAGCAAGGCCCAAGTCGTCTCCCATACAGAGGAGAGGACTCCCTCTGCCCTGTAGAGAGATATTTTTCTTTTCCTGCAGGAAGGAGGCAGAGAGCTAAAGTTTGTCAGCAAGAGAAACATCTACGCACGTGAGAGAGGCATGAGATTTTCAACCTCACACCTCCTCCATATATTCGATCAACCATAGTAGAGTAATCGCCTAGCCTTGTTCCCTCCCCGGGAGACGAAATTGCAACTTGTATTTTGTTCAATTAAGGACAAGATAGTAAAATTGACCAATTGAAGAGGCTAGAGGCTGTGATTTCTACCAAGGAGCATACCATGATGATCCTTGAGCTATGTAGGTCATCTTGGTAAAATTTCATCCTATTCTGACATCGGAGTAAAAACTTATGCCCGGTTTTCAGTTAAGGATATTTTGGGGAGTGAAACCAAGTTCATCATGGTAGAGAGCTCGAAATCACTTTAAATTTTTTTCCATAGTCTTATGGAGATAATCTAAGCCTACTGGTGAAATTTTGGTTAAATCCGAGATTGTTTGCAACTTTTACACTCTTTTCAGTTAAGGACATATGGCTTTATCACCCCGGTTTAAGCCATTTTCTTAATTAATTTTTATTTTTCGTGATTTGAAGAGCTAAATATGACTAAGTATGAGTAATTTTGTGGCCTTGATGATCAAAGTCCAATTCATGATGTCAATTGGCCACTACTTAGTTAAAATTAGCTAAATTTAGCACAAAAGAAGCAACGAAGGCTCGCTGCACTGTGATACGAAGAGGAAGGAATTATCATCAACCACCTAGGAGGCATATTTCCATCTCCCGTCCAAGCATAGTGGCGCCCAAGTCAATGTTTTGCCTTCTCCCCAGTAGTTGGAAGCAATCAGAAGGAGAAAGAAGCTTCACTGCACCTTCCCAGAAGCTGTCATCTGCATAGGAGGAGGATTTTGCCTTTCTCAGCAAGGCAAGCCCATTAAATGGTCAAGCCCATACCGTCCCCTAAATAAAGGGAGGCCATTCTCAGGTTTCAGAGGATTCCGCATCTTAAACATTTCTCCCGAGAAATCAAAAACCAGCTCCTGCAGCTACAAACTTGCTCCGCGCAAAAAACCAAGCTCCGTGCTTATTTTCTTTCTGGCTTTGCGCCATTTTCACTTTTTTCATCACAAGTTCTTCACTCGTTCTTCATATTTCCTTGTTTAGATCTTGTCTCAGGACAAACAAACACTCTTTTAGTGTTTTTCTCTTGTTTCAATCTTGTCTCCGGACATACAAGCACTGTACACGTGTTTTTCATTCAGAAATAACAGATCAGTTTGTTATTTTCTTTTCAATTTCAATTGCAATCAAAGCAGATCTCTCAGATCTGATCCAGTTAGAGGAAGGCCCAGTTATGAGAAGTAGTTCGTGTGGATCCAATGATTTAGATGCTCCGGTGTGACTTTGATCCAGTCCCCACAATCGTTCTAATCTTTTAATCTGCTGCTCCGCGCACCATATCTAGTTTTTACAATCTCTTTGTCAAGTTCAGCAAATTGACTGGCACACCCTTACGCTGTCATTAAGAATTCTCCGCGAAAACTCTAGCAAGAGATTTTTGGCGCAACAGTACTACATTCACCTAAAAACAAATTGTCAGGGGTATTTCGGTACTTTCATGCTCGGTATTTTCGTTATTATTATTGATTGTTGAGAGCGTTTTGGGAACTTTAGGATAAAGTTACTATTTGGTGGGTCCCACTCTCAATAAACAAATATTTTTTGTTGGATTATTTATCAAATGATTCTCATACTATTATACTTTATGCTATTTAATCCTTTACAATTATGGGTTGGACGATTGAATGTTTCGGCTTTAATTCTTTTATTTTTTTTCTATTTGTCCGGTCAAGGTAATTCAGGTGTCTATTTAAAGGTAATTTCATGGTCTACAACTTTGATTAAGAACTCAAAAGCCAATTTTAATGTTTTGATTTTAAAAAATGCTTCTGAAATTTTGTTGTCTCGATTGCCGGTCTATATAATATTGTATAATTTTCGGTCCACATGTCTGATTGAAATTAATAAGTGTGGGTTAAAAGGTTATTACATGATCTACGACCTTCGCCAAGGGCCTGAAAGCTGAATTTGATTAATGAGTTTCGTGGAGAGTTCAAGGAATTTTTATATTTGGTCTCCATAAACAAATAATTTTTTTCCCTGGATTTTTTATCAAATGACCCATATACTTTTATGCTTTATGCTATTTAATCCTTTACAAATTTTGGGTTGGACGCTTTAACGCTTCGGCTTTAATTCTTTTAGTTTTGGTTCTATTTGTCCAATCAATGTGATTCAAGTGTCTATTGAAAGATAATTTAATGACTTGCAACTTTCATTAAGGACTCAATGAAAGTAGAAACTTTATATAATCAAGTGTGAAAGATAGAATACTGATATAGATTTTGATAAGAATTGAGTAACCTGACTTGGTAGACATGGCTGAAAATTGAAGCCTTGCTTCTTGCGTTGAACAAATCTTCTGATGCTTCTTCACCTTAAGAAAGTGATCTTCTAGTCTATTTCTAGTTGAGAGCAAAAAGAGTTACCTTCTGATGGTTTACAGGCAACCTTATATAAACTAGACTAGGGACCCTTTCAATTTTTCACGTAACCTAAGTAATGGCTCCTACCATCAAGGAACTCTAGAGTTATGTTTCTGTTAACTTCCAGATACCCAGAGATAGTGGGTAGTTTTGATTTGAATTTATTATTATTTTTTTAAATAGATTTATTTAGATAATATCACTTAAAGAATATTTATCTTAGTTAATTAAAATTACATGGGTCAATATTTTTTCTAACATTCTCCCACTTGAACCATATAATTTTAATCAAAACTTTAATAGTGATATTATCAATCTGTTCCAAAGATGACCATACCTAGTATAATCTAGCAATCACAAACATTCTCAAATAAAGAGTCACATAACATGAATCATGGCGGTAGCATGATAATTCGAATATTCCCTTCCATGTATTACAATGCATGATTCTCTTTAAAAGAAAACCAAACAAGTTAACACTTTATGAATGAAATTCTTCAACCATTCAAGGTCCAAACTGAATTCAGAAACATAAACCTTAATGTGCACAAAAATAAACTTGCAA
Organism: Corchorus olitorius; assembly: GCA_001974825.2. Lineage (NCBI taxonomy): Eukaryota > Viridiplantae > Streptophyta > Magnoliopsida > Malvales > Malvaceae > Corchorus > Corchorus olitorius. The sequence goes on from AWUE01012959.1 coordinate 6,273, forward strand.
AATTCTAAGAATAATATACCTCCTAAAGAAGCTGATTAATTTTAACAAGAATTAATAAGTCCCTTATGATCCACATGACTCTTGAAATGTTTTGCAGATAATGCTTTACTCAAAGGATCTGCAACCATTAATTCTGTGATAATGTGTTGGATATCCACTTCTTGTTTCTTTACATGATCTCTAACAACAAGATACTTTATATCAATGTGCTTGCTGCGACTTCCACTTTTATCATTCTTAGAAAAGAATACTGCAGAAGAGTTATCACAATAATTCCTTAAGGGCCTTATGATAGAATCAACAACTCTTAATCTAGAAATAAAATTTCTCAACCATAATGCCTGTGATGTTGCCTCATAACATGCAACAAATTCAGCCTCCATGGTAGATTAAGCAACAATTGTTTGCTTAGCACTCCTCCAAGATACAACACCACCAACTAGGATGAATATGTATCCTGAAGTGGACTTTCTTGTATCCACACATCCACCAAAAAACGAATCTGAATAACCGATCACTTCTAAGTTATTGGATTGTTTGTATGTAAGTCTGTAGTTCTTGGTTCCTTGCAGATAGCGCATAACCCTTTTTGCAGCTTTCCAATGATCAAGGCTAGGATTGCTTTGGTATCTACCAAGCATTCCTACTGCGAAACCTATGTCAGGTCTTGCACAAACCTGAGCATACATGAGGCTTCCAACAGCAGATGCATAAGGAATGTCCTTCATCTGCTCTTTTTCCAAGTTGTTTTGAGGACATTGAGATAAATAAAATTTATCTCCTTTAATAACTGGTGCACCTATTGGTGAACAACTTTGCATTCTAAATCTTTCCAAAACTTTATTAATGTAGGCTTTATGAGATAGACTCAATGTCCTTTGGGACCTATCTCTATGAATCTCTATGCCAATGACATAAGAAGCTTCACCTAAATCCTTCATTTCAAAGTTTTGTGAAAGAAAGTCTTTAGTTTCATGTAGCAAAGCTAAGTCACTGCTTGCAAGGAGAATGTCATCAACATATAGAACTAAGAAAATGAATTTACTCCCACTCATCTTGAAGTATATACATGAATCAACAACATTTTCAGTGAATTGAAAAGATGTCACAATGTTGTGAAACTTGACATAGCATTGGTGAGATGCTTGCTTTAGCCCATATATTGATTTCTTTATTTTGCAAACTAAATTGCTATTACTTGAGAAACCTTCAGGTTGACTCATGTATACTTCTTCTTCAAGATCCCCATTCAAAAAGGCTGTTTTCACATCCATCTGATGTAACTCTAAATCAAAATGAGCTACTAAAGCCATAATTAGTCTAAAAGAATCCTTCTTAGAGACTGGAGAGAAGGTTTCATGGTAATCAATTCCTTCTTTCTGAGTGAAACCTTTAGCCACAAGTCTGGCCTTATATCATTCAATTTTACCATAAGCATCCCTTTTGGTTTTGTAAACCCATTTACACCCAATGGTGGAGATGCCTTTTGGTAATTGGATGAGTTCCTAGACTTGGTTTTTAGTCATTGATTCCATATCTTATATCATGGCTTCATGCTTAAGTGAAGTTTTCACTACTCATGGCTTGTGAAAATGAATTAGGATCATCCTTAGGTCCAATATTAAAACCAGACTCTTGTAAATATACTAGAAAGTCATCAGAAATTGTTGTTTTTCTTGTTCTATTGGATCTCCTTAATTCTATTGTTTCTTGTACAGTTTGTACATTTTCAGTAGTAGTATTGGTGGATTGTCATCTACTTGCAAAGGATATTATTGATTTGATTGTTCTCTAATAGGTTCTGAATGTTCATATTGAGAAACAATCAAATTCTTTACAAGAGATTTATCTAATTTTTGTTCATCCTCAATTTCAATCTTATGAGGAGAATAACTCCCACTTGATTCATGATCCTTAAGAAATTTAGCATTTCTGGCTTCAACAATTCTTGGTGAATGTGAAGGACAATAAAATCTATATCCCTTAGAATTTAGTGGATAGCCTATAAAGTAACCACTAATTGTTCTTGGGTCCAGTTTCTTTATGTTTGGGTTATAAACCTTCACTTCTATTAAACAACCCCAACTCCTCAAATGTCTTAAGCTTGGGTTTCCAACCATTCCATAATTCAAAAGGTGTTTTAGGAATTGCTTTAGTTGGAACTCTATTTAATACATAAACATCGGTCTTTAAGGCTTCAGTCCATAAAATTAAGGGTAGGTCATTATAGCTCAACATGCTTCTTACCATGTCCATAAGAGTACGATTCCTATGTTCTGCAACACCATTTTGCTTGGGTGTCCCAAGCATGGTATATTGAGCAACAATGCCCTCTTCTTGTAGGAATTTTGCAAATGGACCTGGCATTTGACCCATTTCAGTATATCTCCCATAATATTCTCCTCTTTTATCTGACCTTACAATCTTTAAATTCTTCCCCTTTTGTTTCTCAACTTCTGCCTTAAAAACTTTAAAGGCATCCAAAGCTTCTGATTTTTCATACAAAAGATAGAGATACACGAATCTTGTATGGTCATCAATAAATGAGATAAATTATTTATTCCCAGTGAAACAAGCAATAGGAGAGAGTCCTCAAATGTCTGTATGTTTTCAGTGCTTCTTTTAGCTCCTTTTGTGGACTTGTTAGTTAGCTTACCCTTGATGCAACCAACACAAGTGTCAAAGTCAGTAAAATCAAGAGTAGTGAGGACTCCATCATTTACCAGTCTCTTAATTCTCTCTATAGAGATATGACACAATCTTTTATGCTACAACTTAGAGGAGTTTTTGTTTATAGCACATCTTTTATTACCAGAAATCGTTTGCATGGTTAATGAACCATTCTCATAATCAGGATCCAAATCCAATTTATATAAGCGATCAGATAAATAAAAAAAAACCAACATAAACATCATCCATTAAAATTGAAATAGTGGAATTTTTAAATCTTAGTTCAAAACCAAGTTTGTCTAACTTATTGATAGAAACTAAGTTTTTAGAAAAAGATGGAACATAAAAAGTATCTTCAAGTTCTAAAACAAAGCCAGATTTGAAAACGATCCTGAAAGTCCCTATTCCTTCAACTCTTGAAGGCAACCAATTTCCGGAGTAGATATTCCTCTCACTTTCCCTTGGTTTCCTCAGGTTTAGGAAGCCCTGCATAGTAGTAGAAATATGATCCATTGATCCCGAATCTAACCACCATGTATAATGAGGAACATCAACTAATAAAGATTCACAACAGACATAAGAGATGAGTTTACCTTTCTTTACGAGCCACTTGAGGTACTTTTGACAATCTTTCTTCATATGTCTAGCTTTCTTGCAAAAGAAACACTTAAGTCCATTTTTCTTCATTGGAGTTTTTCCTTCCTTCTTCATTTTCAGAAAGCCCTTCCTTTTCTTATCACCTTTATCATCTTGAGTAACCAGGAAAACTGAATCCAGCTTCTCAGTTTTCAGCCTCTCTTCCTCTTGCACACACATAACCAAGAGTTCATTGACAGACCAATTCTCTTTATGTGTGTTATAAGAGACCTTAAAAGGTCCATACTCATTAGGAAGAGAGTTGAGAATATAGGTAACAAGAAAAGACTCAAAAAACTCAATCTCAAGAGACTTAAGTTGAGCAGCAATGTCTATCATTTCCATAATGTGCTCACGCACACCCTTAGAATTGTTGTGCTTCGTACCTGAAAGTTTTTGCATCAGGGTGCAAGCCAAAACCTTATCAGATTTTGCAAACTGATCCTCAATGGCTTTCATTTAGTCCTTGACATCATCACATTCTGGAATTGAACCCCGAATGGACTTGTTGATGTACGTTTTGATGTACATCATGCTCAAACGGTTGCATCTCTCCCACTGAGCAAGTAAATCCTTCTCACTTTGCGTGCTTGAATCGGTAAGAATAGGTTTGTCATCCCGAAGCGCCAAATCAAGGTCCTTACACCCAAGAAATAACTCAATTTTCTCCTTCCAGTCAGAGAAATTTTCATCACCAGTTAGTGTTGGAATTATAGCAGCTTCATTAACTATAGCAGTGGGAACAACTGTGCTAAATCCAAGAACACAATTAAACCTAAATAAGCAAATTCAAACCTCCCTGTGGGTAAAGGTGCAACATGCATATGAATTCACTAATTTCAATCTCATGCCATCAAAAAGAAACAATCCATACCTGTGGGTCTAGGGAAATTTAATTTTGATGTAATTTTAGTTTTATTACTCGAATCATTTTACAGAGTTAATTACCTCTCTGTGGGGCAAAATAATTAATTCTGTAAAACAATTAAATTAAACTCCATATGTAGTCTTTTAAATTAAGAAAAACTACCATCTTTATATAAACCAATTAACTTAAGATGTTGTGGCTACTCTTCAAGTTAATGATTTAAAATACTTAATAATGACATCAATACATGCCAAAGCTACTGCTCATGTAAATCGCACCAAGGTATATCAGAGAAATGGCAACTAATAATATAGCAATACAGAACTATTATTACAAAACATGCAGGAAAAGCATCATTTTAACCAACGCTACTGCTCAATGTAAATTGCAGCAAGTATGTCAAGAATTCGGCAACAGTAAATTAACCAAACATATTATAAGAAACAATAATAGGAGGAATTAAAATTACCAAAAAAACAATCCAACCTTAACTTCTTATGATTTGGAGAGCAAATGAGGAGGGGTATTTGGTACTTTCATACTCGGTTTTTTCGTTATTTGAATTGATGATTGAGGGTATTTTGGGAACTTTGTGAAAAAGTTACTATTTGTGGGTCCCACTCTCCATAAACTAATATATTTTTGTTGGATTATTTATCTAATGATCCTCATACTTTTATGCTTTATGCTATTTAGTCCTTTACAATTATAGGTTGGACGATTTAATGCGTTCGCATTTATTTTTGTATTTTTTTCCTATTTGTCCGATTAAGGTGATTCAAGTGTCTATTAAAAGGTGATTTCATGATCTACAATTTTCATGAAGAACTCAAAAGCCAATTTTGATGTTTTGATTCTAAAAAATGCTTCCGAAATTTTGTGATTTTGATTGCCGATCAATTTAATATCGTATAATTTTTTGTCCACATATCCGATTGAAGTTATTGAAGTGTCAGTTAAAAGGTTATTGCATCATTTACGACTTTCTTGAAGGACCCGAAAGCTAAATTTGATCTACGAGTTTCATGAAGGGCTCAAAAGGGAGATTTTATGCTTCAAGATCTCCATTAACAAACATCTTCTTATTTGAATTATTTATTAAATAACCCTCATA
>AWUE01012960.1:0-12661 GCA_001974825.2 Corchorus olitorius
CAAATGTGTGCATGAGATGCGTTGTGCAACTCCTGCTTCTTTAGCTATGATGATTTTTGGATCTGGAGAAGCAGCTTTCGGGTCCGCCTCTTGATCAACACCATCGGGCTGCTCTACCTCGGCGAGTGAGTTGGTCTCCACCACCCTTAGGTATGATTAAAATTAACACGGATGCTTCTTTCTGTGCCGCTAGGGAAGAGGCAGGCTTGGGGGCGGTAGCACGTGATAGTAGTGGAGCGGTTTTAGCATGTGCTTCGAGGCATTTACAGTTTGTTTCAAGTTCATTATATGCAGAGGTTCATGCGATCATCCTTGGTTTTGAGATTGCACTTGAATTTGGTTTTGAGAACTGTTTATTTGAGAGTGATTCTCTGGTGGCGGTGTCAGAAATCAACAAGTCTGACCCGGTGCTATGGGAAGGTGGTCATTTGATTTTTGAGATCCGGGATATGGTTGATCTGTTTGATTTTTGTTCTTTTGAACATGTAAATAGAGAGGCCAACCATTTGGCACATAGGCTAGCTAATTGTGAGGCTGACTTTGTGCGTTGCGGGAGTCTTCCTCCTGGCGTTTGTAACCCTGATCTATTGAGTTAATGAATCTATTATCTTCTACTCAAAAAAAAAAAAAAAGTTCATATAGCTAGATCTTATAAATTTGATTAGGACAAAAATCAAAGACTTTCAAGAGGATCTAGAAAGCTAGATATTTCATCCTTCGGTAATAATTAAAGATAAATGAAAAAATTTTGTAATTATACTTACAATCGAGTGATATACATTATTTTACATTATTTTGACAAAAAAAAAATAATACATTTTTTTCCCCAATTGACCATAAAGTTTTTTGAGCTATATTGATGTCAAATCGTGTCGCGGCTTTACTTTGAGGATGGGAGAGCTCGAGGTGATCTGTCTGTAAAGAACCATGAGAGGAGGGGTCTTGAGTAACTAGAAGGAACCCTCTCCAAAGATCAAGTCGATCAGTAGGGACGTTCTCGGTGTGTAATGAGGGAGTTGGAAAATATATATGAGAACTAATGAGCTTATATTTGATAGGTCTTAGAGAATGTATGTCCATACTTGGTTATATATAGTTATATATGAGGCTTGGGCCTGTTTCATAGGTGCTCAATAAGTTGCGAATTAAACTTGCTTCGATCCATGGTAACTAAGAGATACATTTTGGAGAGTAAGGGATTGATACGTAATCTCTTCAGAATTATGTAATAATTAAGTAATACAGTAGAGATCAACATGATATCTCTAACATTCAACATTTTTTTTTATAACTAGCCTTCACTTCATTTCATGTGCGTTGCATGTGACCCATCCTCTTTAAATTAAAAGAAAATTAAAATAATAAATATTGAAATTAATTATAAGTAGTGCTGTTAAAAGCTGATCCAAACGCGATAACTCGCCCAACCCGATTTTAACAAAGAAAGTAAACGACTCGAACCCGTCATATATAGATTCGATAAACCCGTAACCCGAATGACCCGAGAAATTAACCCGGATGACCCAAGAATATTATAAACCAAAATTATGTTTTATTCAATAAAATCCACATTGTTATAATTTTAATCATTCAAAATTATCATTTATTCAATAAAATTTATATTAGTTATAACTTACCTATTATGATTAAATTTACTAAACTTCATTATATGAACAATTATTATATGAATAAAAATACTAAATCAGTTATATGAATAATTTATGATAAATTTTTAATTAGTAATTTGTTTTTTTGCATAATGAATAAATAATAATAATTAATTAGTAATTTATTGACAATTTTTTCTATTAGGAAAGAACATAAATTTAGATATTAGGAGTATATAACCAATATTTATTTGAACACATACCCCACTGCATAGTAATTATGTATTTAATATTCAAAATTAATATATAAATGGACACATGTCAACTCTTTAATCCCGTATATGTAGTTTGCTAAACTTCACCGATAGTGGATTGTAAAATAAATCGAATAATAAAGATAGTAAACAAATTTAAGAATTAAATTTTAAAAAAATACAAGGCTGACCCAATTGATTCAAGTCCTAAACTTGAAAAACCCAAAACTCGAATGATCCGGAGCTCGAGTAACCTGATGCCAAAACCCAAACCCGTCTGACCCTAGATCCATCAGACGCGAGACCCGAATGACCTGAACCCAGATGAGCAATGACCCGAGAAAATTATCCGACTCATTTGACCTGGACAAAGATGACCCGAAACTCGTCCACCCCGTACGATTAACTCCTCTAACTTTATAAATCAAAGGAAATAATTGCATGTTACTTTTCTTTTTATTTTTAAAAACTTTAAATTCTTGTTTTACATTCCAGTTCATTAAACTATCAATACACACTCCAAAAAAAAAGTCAATCACAATAATTAAATTTTAAATAAATTTTTAACTTTATTAGTTTAAAAAAAATGAATAATTAATGATTAGCCAACTTATTTTAACTTTTAAACATGATAATAATACTTTTATTAGTTTATATTATAATTGAAATGTGTCCAGATCTACCAAAAAGTCTCCAATTTTTTAAAATTTAAATGGTAAAAATAAAATATTTATAAGAATATTGAATTTAATTATATAAAAATATATTTTTTAGTAGAATAACTATAAAAGTTTATTTCTAAAAAAACTGTAAAATTTAAACAATGTCATTTAAGAAATATATTTTAAAAATTCTAAAATATCTAAGTTTTTTTAATTAAATTAGTAAAATGATAAAAATAAATAGGTATAAGGATATTAGATTTAATTAAATAAAAAATAGAGTCTTTAGTTGTGTAAAACTATAAAAGTATATTTAAAGAATTATAATATTATAAGTTATTTAATTAAAATAGTAAAATGGTAAAAATTAAATAGTTATAAGGACATTAGATTTAATTAAATAAAAATAGAGTTTTTAGTTGAGTAAAACTATAAAAGTTTAAACAATGACACTTAAGAAATATATTTAAAGAATAAGGGAATAATGGGCTATTCAAAAGTTTTACAAAAGGTTGTACTTTTTAATTTAGTATAGACATAGATATAACTACAATAATTAATAATTAATATATGATCTCTTTATTTCCCAAGGGCGTTGCCTTCTTAGTTATGTCGATTTCATTTTCCTGTTGCTAATGCCTAATATCAACTGTGATTCCCGGTAGTTCTTAAAATATTAAACCAACTTATCTTTAGGGGATCGCCTAAAGACTAAATCCTTCCTAAATATTTCGCAAGGTAAATTATTCCCGTTTCCGTTGATACCTAAATTTACAATTAAGGGTAAACTTGTTCTCAAGAATGTTAGAACAAAATGTGTGGCTCGGATTTAATCTAAATCTTAAAGCTAGGTCAGATTTGATGCCACCCTTGTCATAACTAAATTAGGAAAGTAATTTTATTTTCCTAATTTCCTATAATTGGACCGAAATTAGCAATAATTATTGAAAAATAATAATTATTTTATAATTATTATTATTTCAGTAAATTATGGTCAGAAAAGAATTAAAATCATCTTGTATGATTTTCAATTCTGACGGAGACTTGATTCTTATATGACGACCATCCTAATTTTATGAAATACATAATTTCATGTCAAAATTGGACATATGACAAGATATGTGGCGCAATATGGTCTGGCCCAAGCCGCCCATGCCCAAATTTAATCTCTATTGAATTAAATACAACTTTGTATTTTGTACAATTAAGGACAAAATACGAAATTGATAAAATTGAATGGGCTAGAGAGGTGCAATTTCAACAAGGGTTTTACTATTATGATCCTTGACTCTCATAGATCATTATGGCAAAATTTCATCTCATTCTGACTTAAGATGAAAAACTTATGCACGTATTTCAATTAAAGATAGTTTGGGGTGTGAAACCAATTTCACCATGATAGAGAGCTCAATTTCTACCAAGATTTTTTCTATGGTCTTACTATGATAGCCGAACCCTACTGGTGAAATTTGGACTCAATCTGACTTGGTTTGCAACTTTTGCATTTCTTTCAATTAAGGACATGAGGCTTTCTACCCCGGTTTAGTCAAATTTGAATCCGATTTTTGTTTTGATAGAATTAAGGGCCAAGAATGGTTAATTTATGATCCATTTCGTGGCCTAGGAGTTTATGATCGAAATTGGGGTCATTTTGGCTATTTTGACAGCAAATCAGTATACAGTGCAGCATAATCAGGACCTGAATCAGACTGGATTGCGTCAAATTGGAGGAAGATTTCGTCAAAGTCATATTAGGAGTGATATAGCCGGCCTTGGAGGTGGTCATTTGTGGTGATCAAAATTGAAAGTCATTTTGGAGTCTCAAAGATTCTCTGAATCGTCAGAATGGGAAGTCAATTAAAGTAGGACATGTCAGATTGAAGCAAATACTTAGTTAGCAGACAGAATTGGGACCATCGGCCTTGGTAGCCAAGCCTAGGCCGCCCCCTATATAAAGGGTCTTCCCCTTCAGTTTTCAACAGACTTCTACAGCCTCAAATTTGCTCCACGCAAAAACTAAGCTCCGCGCTTATTTTCTCTCTGGCCCTGAGCCAATTTCTGCAGCAACCCTGCAAAATCTATCTTCTTTTAAGACGAGCCAGCCTCATTTTTCATTATGTTTATCTTTTAATCTCGTCTCAGGACATTAAAACAACTCTCCGCGAGTTTTTCTTTCCTCTTTCAATCTCGTCTCATGACGTTAAACATTTATCATTATGTTTTTCAAATATGAATAACAACCAGCTTGTTATTCCCTTTTACTTCAAAGCAAGAAATCTTTTCAAACGTTCATCTTTGAGAGTCAATTTGGGATCGATGATTTAAATGCTCCGGTGTGATTTTGATCCAGTTCCCGCAATTCACTCGCTCTGATTGACTTTTGTGCTACGCGCACCACCAAAAATGTTTTTACAACTTCTTTGTCATTTTCAGCAAGATGATTGACACGCTCCGCGCTGCTATTAAGTTTTTTTGCAAAAACTCTATGCAAAGAAACTTTTGACGCAACAGTTTCGTTGCGGAATTGTATTCTTATCTATTTTTTATTTATTTATTTATATACATTGTAAAATTATTTATTTGTGCTAAATTATAAAATCTGCCTGCAATAACTTGAATGGAAATAAAATTGATTGTACAATGTTTTGACCTCCTTTACATACTCATAAAGTGTAGGATTGAATGAAATTTCCTAAGAAGTTGAAAGGCTCTTTGATGCAACACCCTAAACTATGTAAAGGAGGTTTTATAATTACTTTTAGAATCCGTTTGAAAGTTTCTATAGAAAGTAAAAAGGTAGAAAATATTTCTATAAAAAGTTTAGGATTAGAAAGTTTTTTCTTAAGAAAGTATTTTAGCATGTTTGTTTAACCTCTGAAGTTTAAATTAAATTCTTAAGAAAGTGTCTTAAAATGTTTGGTTGGTTTGTTATTTTCCAATGAAAATAAAGTTAAATTTATTAAAATATCCTTTGATCAATATTCAAAAATTTAAAACAAGACCCTTTTAAGTAATTTTGCCCCAAAATCACTTTCATTAGAAAAGTGAGAAAGTATTTGGGTCAGTAAACTTTTTTACTCTAAACTTTCTCTAAAAATAATAACCAAACATGCTAAAATTATCTTCTACCCTATACTTTCTATAGAAAGTGATTAAATTATACCAAAACAAACGGGCTCTTACCTTAAACCCTCCCAGTCATATCTTTGAAAATTTTTTATTTTTTTTCTAAAAATTTTCCTTTCGCTGACATGGCATTTTTAGCCACGTGTCGCGATGATGTGGCACTGTTTGACGGAGTCGTTAGGAGAAATTATTAAGGAACCGTCTGAAAAATGGTTGATTTGGTCAGAATTGATAGTACAGAAACTTATTTTGTCAAAATTGAAGTTCATAGGCTTTTTTTTTTGTTTTTTTTTTGCCAGATTAACAAAAAGTTCAAAGGCCAATATTTCTAAGCCGTTTTCCTGCATTTCTTTTAAGGTTAAAAGAGTAATTATATTATTCTTTTTAACAAATTTGGTAAAACATCATGTTGTCATGCTTTTTGTAACCGACCCACGCTTTAAACCGTCCTTGGTACCGGTCGGCGATTGGACGGTTGGATCACTCGGATCGGCCGAGCGGTTCAATCCCAGCCCACAGTACAATAGGTGTAGTATGGCGATATGCCATATACCATCTACAAACTGATTGAGAAATCTTATCTTCCATTTTCCATTTTTACATCCCTACCAATACCATCTACAAATTGATACCATTTCTTGTTTTGGAGATTCAAAAAAGAAAAAAAGAACACAAAAACCACAAAGGGAGAAGGATAGCAAAATCTCCATGAAAAATGTAGCAATAGAATTTCATCGCAGAACTTGAAATCCCTTGTTCTTCCTCCCAACCTTCTGTGTTAGAACTTCTGCATTTTCCAATAATATAAGAATACTTAAAATTCAACAAATATATTATCTCAAAAAAGTTTTCACAACATTCTGATCAAACAATATCAAGAAGAAGACAGACAAGAACATGATTCCTAGAAAACAGAACAAACTAAAACAGAGACCAAAACAGAGGAAATAAGCAGAACAAAAGAAACCCATAATCATAAAAAAATTCATGGTACAAATCAATCAAGAAAAAAATCCAAACAAATCTATAAGAATAAAAAATATACTACCTTGAGGCTTGCAAACAGGAGGATTTTCAAAGAGAGAAAGAGAGAGTTGTTTATGAGATTCAAGTTAACAAAAACAAAAACCCAGAAAAAAAAGAAGAACAAGAGGACAGAGAAATTACGGAAGAGGAGAGGACAGAGAAGAAGAAGAAGAAAGCTGAGATTCACAATGAAACAAGTTTTGAATGACTAACTAGGTAGAGATAACACACATTTAATCATAAAAACGGAGGAACAAGCTAAGTATTAGAAGTAAATAAAGTAACAGATCTATTGGCAACAAAAGGAAACAATCATAGATTCACTGAAAAACAATCGAAAGAAGATTCGAATCAAGGAGACTGGTTGTGAAAATGAAACTGACCTTGACAGTGCGAAGGCGAGAAACCGCGGCTCGGTACAAGGAAGATCTGAGGAATGAAGATGATGAAGAACCCTAGCCTTTTGCTTTGGGGAATTTTTTTTCTTTCGATTGTTTTGTTTGTGGGGAGGGCTGCTTGTTTTGTTTGTCTAAACTCTAAAGGCTAAAACTAATTGTTTTCCTGTCGTTTTAGGCTTTAGGGTTTTTTTTTTTTTTAGAAAATGTCAAAAAACCGTTAATCACCGGTTTAACCCGGTTCCGGGTCATTCGGTTTGAACGATTCTGTGGCGGTCCAGTCAGACCACGGTTTAGGATCCTAATCAGACTGGACACCTTACCGGTACACGGTTGAACCGATCGGACCGACCGATCCGGTTTCAAAAAGCATGCATGTCGTTCCTGATGCTTTTAAAAAAAAAACATGTCTTTCGTTTTTTTTTTTTTTTTACATTAGAGTGATCAAAGACGGCTTTAACTAACATTTGCTTTTGGTAATTATTGTTCTTTTAATATTTTTTTTAAAGGTAAAAGCTTTATTAAGTATTAAGAATGAAATCAAAAGAGTAAACCACTTATTTTTGAAACTTTCCGTTAATTTTACTAATACTTTTTTTTTGACATTTTTAATTGTACCAATACTTATAAAAAAAAATCTATTCCTACTGATACTCTAGGATGATTATTCCCTTAAAAAAAAACTTTAGGATGATTAAACTTTAAAGTTTAAATTTCACAAGTGGATTAAGGAGTTGGCACATACCCCATTCCATAATTAATTTTCTTTAAACCCCGTATGTGTGGTATTTGTATTATATAATTTTCCTTAATACTAATAATACATTCAAACCACCATCAATATTTAGTTTTTATTTTTTTACTTTTTCTTCATGTAATAATTAAAAATTACCATGAATAATGAATATACTCCATATAACAAAAATAAAGGCTTTGTTTTTTTTAATTACAACAAACATATTATTTTTAAAATACATTTTCGAGGAATAAATTTAAAAAAAAAAAAAAACTTATGTGGCACCCTCCATTGAACTCCATTTTACTTAATTTTAATACATTGTATATATATAGATGAATAGATGATCTATTTCTTTACTGAAAAGATTTTCCAGATTATGTTCCAAAAACAAAATCCAGATTAATTATATGTACCAAATTTTTTATTTCCAGATTTTTCATTCTAAATAATTACGTTTTTTAGATTTCCAATGTACACCCCTCTTCCACTACTTGTCCCCTCACCAATCACCATTCCATTATAAATAGATATCCCAGATTTGTATATGTTCATACTCACTCTAATCTGTAAATGTTCGCGCCAAAAAATCTCTTTGGAGATCTTGGTGAAAGGGTACCGAGCGTGCCAATTAATTTTGTCAAAAAAATTGATAAAAAGTGCGATGAAAATTAAAAGATCAATTTTGTCTTAAAAATTGAGAAAAAGATGCAAGTAAAAATAAAAGTTCAATTTTGTAGTAAAAATTGAGAAAAAGTGCAGTGAAAAGTAAAGGATTGCTTGGAGTGCAGCAAACATAAAATAAATCAAACGAGTTGCGAGTCCTGAATCAAAGTCACACAAACGTGTTTAAATCATTGATTCCAGATTCAGAAAACATAAAAAAGATTGCTGTAAAAAGGATATTTTCTTGATTCAAAAGGAAAAATAACAAGGTTTTGTTATTTGATTGCAAAGGAAAAGTAAATACAAGAGATTTCTTGTAAGAACAAGATTGATAATAATAAAAAGAAAATCAAGTGTAGAACTTGATGAACAATATTTGAGAAATAAAGATGAAAGCTCTGAGGCTTGTTGAAAAAATGATAAAAGAAGCACCGGGCTTGATTGATTTGCATTGGGCAAGTGTTTTACTCTGAGGAGAGGTTTTTGGAGAGGCTGCTGGAGACCATTTTCGTTGGAGGCTGCTGCTTTATATAGGGGCCGGCCTCCTAGGGTTAGATGCAATCCGACGGTCCAGATTAACTCCCTCTTGATTCTGCATTATCTTCTGAATTTAATTCCTGATGTAAATCCCTTTAATTAAGGAAAATTCCACCAAAACAGCCAAGAGAAAGTCCACCACGTTTTTGCCTCTTAATTGTGATAATTATCACAATTAATTACTGAATTTTGAATTAAGTTGGCTCCAAAAGTCTCGGTGCAGCAAGCAGGGGTGGAAAACCAAGTGCGGAGGAGCCAAATGGTGCTGAAACGGATTCCAAATGCCACGAAACTTTAAACTTGATCAATTGGACATGGGATTAGGCTAAATATCATATCACCATGATCATATGACAAAATCATGAAAAATCGATTAAGGCAATGGCTTAAACCGAGCTAATTTAGCCATACTGTCCTTAATTGAATAAAAGTGAAAAGTTATGAAAATGGACAAACATGGCTAAATTCCTCCAAATAGCATCAATATTACATGAAAACCAAGTTATTGTGCCAATTGGTGAAATCGCCATGCAAAAAATGTCTCGGGATTGAATTCTGTCCTTAATTGCACAAAATGCAAGTTTTCTTCCGGGCTCGGAATGAGCTGAAATTTGGACAGAGTGTTCATAATATTTGGAACAACTTTAATAAAAGACATGTTGCCAAATTCATTCATCTTCAACCTCAATTTCGAAACCCTAATCCCATTGTCCTTAATTGAAAACTTGTAAAAAGTTTAACCCGGGAGGGCTCAAATCCGGTTTTAATGGCCTAGACCGGTCAAACCCAATTTTTGGAGTAAAATGGGGCGGTCTTGCTGTTTGAAATCATTTAATTCATTTAATTTCATAATTTCCATAATTTCCTTAATTTCCATAAGTAATTTGGGAGTAATTAAGGAAATTAAATCAATATTCAACTCTTTCCTTGTTGAATTTGGCCTAGGGTGGACTAAATCCTACCATCCATAGGACTTTAGAGGATTAAATCGTGGCCATCCATTTTGAGCAATTACCTGATTACCCTGGGTGTAAATCATGATATAAACAATGCCCCCTAATCTTTATTCTTTATTTAAGAATTAAGATTATTAAGAGTTTTAATTGCTCTTAATTCCTCTTTTTGCCGCAAGTCTCTTCCTCTTTTTTATTCATCTCGACGTCGACTCCCCTTGCTGCTTCCATCGCACCTTCTCCCTTCCTCCAAGCTTGGCTCCATCGACATCTCCATGGCACCAAAGGACACCAGGTCATCGGATGGCAACCATAGCCATAGCCGAAGCTCTAAGTCCCATTCGGCCAAGGAAAGTTCCCATGAAGATTCTGCTAAGTCCTTTACCAAAGTGAAACATGCTGTTCCGAGTTCATCTCTTCGACATCGAGCCAATGCACCTCCCTCCAATCAACCAAAATTGAAATCTATGGTGATGCAAGAGAAATCTTCCATCATGCAAGGTAGTTTCTATCCAATTATTGCTCCAATTTTTAAAATTAATTGGCTTGGATCAACCACTTAATCTTGCACATAATTGTTAATTTTCCTAGGCTAATTCGGCATCCAATTGGTGCCAAAATTGTTGCACTAGTCGGCTTGGTTACACACCCTAGCCGAATTGATTTTCCTCATGGCGCCAACGCATAATGCTTGCACCTAATTTTGTAACAATTGCCACCAACTTTAGCTTTGTTGTTTTTAATCGAAAGTGGCAGCAAACTGTTTTGGCTAAAGCTTTATGTTTTGCTTGATGGCCAAATAATAATTGTGGCCATAATTCAACGTTTCATGCGTCCAAGGCTTTCAAAGCCTATAGTTTCCTTCCCCTGGTGCAATTTTAGCACCATTGCTTTGTCAAATTTGCCACAAATTGCTTGTTTTGTTTCGAAATCAAACGTGGCAGATTTTGCTAAAGCTTTGAATTTTTTTTTTAAACACGATGGCCGAATTGATCAATTATGGCCATATACCGATTGCTTTGCAATTGAGACTTTTTAAAGCTTCATAGTTTTGCTTCAAACATATTTGCATTATAATCACAAAACTGTAGCCAACGCATATGTGTATACTGCTTGGCAAACTCAATTTCGCTTTCTGATTCCAATTTTGCATGTTGGCCGAATTGCACCAATTGGCCATTGTCTTGATTTCATGCGATTTAGGGCTTGTAAACCCTAGCACTTTGTTTTGCCGCACATCATCCCTAGTTTCGCACTATAGGGGCTGCAAATTTTGTACCACGCACCATACTTATTATTTGTTAAGAATTCCAACAAAATTTTCCTTGTGTTGAGTGCAGAGAACAACACAAAGGGTGGTACAGCAACCAAGGACAAACAGAAATCTCATGGAAATTCCTTGGATGATCTTGAGTATGCACTGGCAATTTCCCATAATCAAATGGAGTATCCTAGTGATTTTATTGCCAATGCATTTATTGGCCAACCCTCTGAAGAAGTGAGCCAATATTTCCCATTGCACCGAAGTGCGCCACTTCCATTCCAACTCAAAAAATCATGATTGGAATATGTGGCTTACCAGACCTCCATCTTGGCCAACTGGTTCGAAAGGGTGGCCTGAATGGGTTGACAGAATAGTGCTGCACTGTAGGAAGCAATTAAAGGATCAAGACTTGTTAACCTTTGTTCAGCTCTCCAAGTATGAATTCCATTATGATGGTACTCTTTTGGCTGCACTATCTTGTTATTGGAACAAGTGCTGGAACTCCTTTTTCTTCCCTTGTGGGCCAATGTCTATTACTTTGATGGACATTGCTGCACTTACTGGTCTTCCTTGCCATGGGGATGGCATTTCTAGTGCCATGCCTATTCATCCGAATGAAGAAAATAACTTCACCATATCTATGCCCAATGGCGTCAAGCCTACTTTCGGAGTCTTCATTGGTGTGTGTGCCAAAACTGGTGATGAACCTCCTAGTGCGGAAGAATTGACAGCCTTCACGTTATGCCTAATTAGCAAATTCATGGTATGTTCTTCTTCAAAAGGTTGCAATCACGAGCATATTAAGTTGGCAAAGATCATGGTTTCTGATAGAAAACTGGCTCTTAGGCAATTTGTTCTTGGTGTGATATACAGAAGTTTATTCAACCTCTTTAAAGATAAGACTACCTCACCAAATGGCCCTTTGTGGGTGGTGCAGCTCTGGGCTTGGATGTACTTCCCTAGCTTGGCACCAGCTAGATCTCCTTCTCTTGCTAATGCTCGATGTTTTGGTGCTTTGTATCTTGGTTTGAGGCCTAAGCAAGATGATCCGGATTCATCTTTCGGTATTTCTGGGATTTGAGAGATCATGTGTTCTTCATGTTTCAGCACCGTCCCATAGGACCTTCTTGGTTCAAGTTATGTCCTACACTCAAAAATTCCGAAGTGGTGAAGCAGGTTTGGACCAATTACCTTGTTGGCATTGATCTTCCATTTGGTCTTGAAATTGGCGGGAAAAACAAGCCAAGTTTCGAACTGTACTATCCTCCCTTGTTTAGTAGACAGTTTGGCTACACCCAGAAGATTCCCGCACCTCCTCTTTTCTCTAAAAAATCGGTGCTGCCATCTCAAAGATTGGTTTTCTGACAAGAATTCTTACTGTGATGCCCACAAATCAAGGGAGGTGAGGCGAAGAGATGAAAGATTTAACATCACT
>AWUE01012962.1:0-16551 GCA_001974825.2 Corchorus olitorius
TTGATAATCTTCTTATGAAATTTTAATAACGATACTATAAAATTTCGAGAACCTTTTTATAAAATTTTATAACCTTCTTATGAAATTTTGTTAACCTCCGTAAGAAATTTTGAAGAACCTCACTATGAAAATTTTGATAACTTCCCAATGAAATTTTGATAGCCAACACTGAGACGTTGATAACTTCCATATGATATATTGATAACCACGTTATGAAAATTTAAAAACATTCATATGAATTATTAGTAATCACACTCTAAAATTTTGATAATCACACTATGAAATTGTGATAACCTCGCTATGAAATTTTGATAAACATTCCTATAAAATTTTGATAAACCTCGCTATAAAATTTTGATAACCTCCTTATGAAATCTTGATAACTACAAATTTTGATAACCTCCCTATGATTTTTTGATAATCTCATTATGAAATTTTTTTAATCTCCCTATGAAATTTTGATCTACATACTATGAAATTTTGATAATCCTCTTATGAAATTTTGAAAACTAAACTATGAAATTTTGATAACCTTCATATGAAATTTTGATATCATGCCTGAAATTTTAATTACTCCATAATAAAAGTTTAATAACCTTCCTAATTTGGTAACCATACTATGAAATTTTGATAACCTCCCCAGAAATACCACTATGAAATTTTACCTCTTTATGAAATTTTGATAACCTCTCTATAAAATTTTGTTGACCCCTCTATAAAATTTTGATAATCACATTATGTAATTTTGATAACCTCGCTTTGAAATTTTGGTAATCACATTTTGAAAATTTGATAACCTCTTTATGAAATTTTGATAACCTCTCTATAAAATTTTGTTGACCCCTCTATAAAATTTTGATAATCACATTATGTAATTTTGATAACCTCGCTTTGAAATTTTGATAATAACACTATAAAATTTTGATAATCTTCTTATAAATTTTGATAATCTGATCTCTATGAAATTTCGATAACCACTCTATGAGATTTGATAACCTTCTCAAATCTTTGTACTCCTTATTAAAATTATACAAAATTTTAATAATGACAATTTAAAAATATATTTGAAAAAAAGGGTACAATAGAAAAACATAAAATTTCTTATTATTCGTAAAATTTTGCATGTTCATCAATAAAAATCAATTTTACAAACTTATAATTCAGTCTAAATTGAAATTTTATAATCAATTCTTAAATAATAAATTTTAATAATGTCAATTTAGAAATATATTTGAGAAAAGGGTACAGTCGGAAACATAAAGTTTTTCATTATTCGTACTTTTATATATAGTATAGATAGATTTGGAGAAACTATTGATTTTGTCTCATTTTGACCCATTAGGCTCGTTTGAGTCCATTAAGACCAAATTGTCAAGTCAAATATTTTGAAGTCTAAATCTGATATTCTTATCCCCAATTCGTTAATATGAAAGCCTAAAGAAAGAGTCCAAGTCCAATCAGTAATTATGATGCAGTAATAATTCAGCCTTGATGCAACATTGTTAAATCCTATTTAAAGGAGGACTTCAAAAAAGCAGTTTTGGAAGAAAATTCATAATTTTTGATCCATAACTTAAAAAAAGGCAAATGAGATACCGTTGGAAAGAGGATTCCGAGATCTACAACTTTTGTGTTTATCTCGAGACCTAATTCTCTCGTTTCGGTGGACGATTTTGCCCTTAAAATTTCTGGACATAATTGATCTTCTCCTAAACCGACTTGAAGAATGTTTTGGACGAAAATTCAGATGCTAAAGATGATGTGGCGGCATCCCTATTGGTCATGTTGGATTTTAATTAATGAGGATAATCTAAAATTTCATTATTTTAATATTGGAATAATTAAAATATTATTTAATAATGGTAATTTAGAAATATATTTGGAAAAAAAGGATACAATCGGAAAACATAAAGTTTCCCCTTATTCGTACTTTTATATATACTATAGATATAGATATATATATATATATATATATATATATTGTGGAAATGTATTTCCTTATTTGCTTTTTCTGTACTTTGCAATGTTTATCAGTTCCTTGGGAGAAGTTGATTTGATTTCAATACCATGTTCTCAAACACTCTTTAATTTCATGAATTTCTATTCAAGATTTTTACTATTTTACAAAGATACTAGAATTTGTTTTTTTTTTCCTTTAAGATTTACCTATAATTAAATGCGATTTATGCTTTGAACTTTTATTATGTGATAATAAAATGATATTCTATATATTTTGAGATTTTAAATTAGTTTTGTGTCAAATTCGTTTGCGAGTCTTAGGTGTATTTGTCAAACCAATTGTCTTGCAAATATGTGGCATCTGTTGTGTCCTAATTAAAATCGGGGCCTGACATAAAAATTTCTTAGATGTCACCTCTTGATGAAGTCCCCGTCTTATTCCGAGTGTGCCAATAAAAACGAAACAACAATGATCCGTCAATTTGTTGGACTATAGATATTTTTCTACAGTTTGGAAAGTTCAACGAGGGAGTAAGGATAGAATATTCATAGTGATAATTAATCCACATATATGGGAAGAGTAATCCAAGTTCAACATCGTATGAGTTCGTTGGCATTAAGAAAAGTTTTTTTTCTGACTTGTCGTCTAAATGCATCCAGATTAATATATAAATCATAGCCAACACGAAAGGCCATGCATTCTCATAAGAAAAGTGCTACCAAATATATAGCATCAATTAAACGAATTGCATCTTCTAAATATGGCATACACATACCCCCCCGCAACAGCTAATCGGCCAGTTTCGATTATCGGCCCTCAATTCTGCGCTCCTCACCCCGTTGAACTTGCAGTTATCAGAAATGTCAAGACTATAACTGATGGCGAATTCGTGTTTACAGACATCAATGGAAATATCCTTTTCAAAGTTAAAGACCAGTCGGGTTCTTTCAGCATGCATGACCGTCAAGTTTTGATAGATGCTTCCGGAAATCCCATTGTCACTCTCAAAGACAAGGTAACTTAATTAATCCTCCTGAATCCCAAGTGTGTGTGTGTTTGTGTTTTTAAATAGAGCTTAATTTGATGATTGATTAATGATTAGGGCAGTTAATGAGTGCACGTGATAGATGGCAAGTGTTCAGGGGAGATAGCACAGACTCCAGGGATCTTATCTTCTCAGCTAGAACTTCAATGTTTCATTTGAAGACTAAATTAGACGTGTTCTTGGGAAACAACACCAAGGAAGATGTTTGTGACTTTAAGGTCAAAGGGAGTTGGTCGAAAAAATCATGTGTTATTTATGCTGGAGAGACTTCCACCATAGTTGCCCAAGTAAGATTTTCAACAACAACAATTTATCTATCGATTGAATAAACTATACTTATGTTTAAATATTGATGAAATGATTGTTGAATGAATATTGTGAGCAGATGCACAAGAACCACACGGTTCAAAACGTGTTGGCTGGAAATGACGAGTTCATGGTCACAGTGAATCCAGACGTTGATTATGCATTCATCGTCGCCCTTATTGTGATTCTTGGGATCCATGCGGCGGCCATGCCGGGTGGTATGACTGAACAAGTAGCGGCAGGCTCAGTCTCAGGAGTTGTTGAAGGTTCAATGGCGTTTTTTCTTGGGTGAATTTAACATAAAGTGTAATTCAAAGTTGAAAAGACATATTGGTGTAATAGTTTTAAATTATTCTTTAAAGAAGAAATGGGTGAAAATAGCCTTTGAGTATTGTAATGAAAATTAGATGATTTTACTCTTCTATCGTTAAACTCAATGGTTCAGGGTAGATTCCTTCCCTCTGTTGTCCGAACGGCATTTTTGGATTTTGTAACAGCTTCCAAGCAAGGTTGTCCTCTTTGAAAAAAGTAACGAGCAGATTCCTATCCTTACATGCCCCACGCTTCTATGTTTTCTCACCGTGGTTTTGGTCCACGTTGTGTCCTGTAATTTAGCGATAATAAGTGCTTGTAAAGATGTATTAAGATTGCTTTTGATTTAAATCAAATACTTCACTGCGCTCTTGGTTGTAATTCCTACGGCATGAAATTGATTAAGTGGCTGAATAAGCTAAAATTTGTGTCAAATCTCAGCATTTAGTTGGCTCGGTCCAATGTGATTAGTGTGCTTTGGGTCTTTTGCCATTTAAATGATGTGACTCGTGCATGTATTGCATGTCTTTTGGTCCTTTATATTTGAGTTAGACGAAATCCATGTGATTAATGTGTTTTGGGCTATTTGGAAAGAGTAATAGGCTTTTACATATATGTGTGGAGTATTTAGTGGGCCTATTACCTCAATGTGTGTGTGTGTTTGAAAGGAGATGTGGGTGTGTTTTGGACTAGGGATCTATCCCGGTTTTAGCCTTTAACAACAATAGTGTGACTTGAACCTGAAACCATAAATCATTGAAAAGCATGTATCTATTAGTCAAGGGCCTAAGACAAGGACTCAAGTGCCACCATATTTCTGGTTAAACTTTCAATAATTGTCGTTAATATAATATAATATGTATACTAAAAAAAGTAATACTATTTATCTCCTTTTGTTAGCAAAACAAATATATTAATATTTAGGACTACTCTTTATATAAATATTTATTTTTAATTTGAGGCTAAACTTTATGTTTAGGTGGAATTTTCATTTCATTTTCTCTATTATTAATGTTATTTGTTAAGACTTTAAAATAAACAAGTCATAATACAAGGGACATGTGGCGTGATTTGGTGAATTGGGCATATTAATTATTTAGAGAAAATAACAAGGAGAACTTAAATTTTCTTGAAACTCTCCATTCCCCCATTGTAAATACTAAGCTCCCCCATGGTCATTTGACACAATCGAAAGCAGAGAAGCTCTGAAGAATCAAGCTCCTAAGTATTCAAGATATTATTATTTTGACCTCCACCGACATTTAGGAAATTATTATTTTGATCTTCGTCAACTTATTTGAAGATTATTTTTGTTCATTCAAGATCAAGTCTATCCAGGACCCCTGAAGTAGATTTATTCATTTTGATTTTCGCCAACTTAATAGGAGAAGATTATTTCTGTTCATTCAAGATCAAATCTATCAAGACCCTTGTAATGAATTTATCGAAGAAAGAATCAGAGGATCAATACTTATATTGTAATTCATTCTACAGATTGTACCCAAATTATCAATACAGTTATTATTTGTTTCCGAATTTCTTGTTCTTGTTTCGACAAGAACTTTGTGTTTACAATATGTAGATTGTAAAACTTATCACTAATTTGTAGTACCTTTAATGTATTTTTTTTGGCCGAAAAAAAAATGGGTCTCTTGGTGGGCGTCATCGACCAAGGGCTCTATGTCCCCCGCTCCCTCTTAAACCCGGTGACTTCATGGCGAGGGGTGTAGGAAAACTACAACCAATCTTTAATGGTGAAAACCATCACCAATAACCCAAGATCATGTTGAATCATAAAGAAATTAATTAGAACTTATACGGAAGCACATCTCAATTCATGACTGATCAAAACCTTGAATCTTTGGGGTTAGATCTTCCAAGTTAGTTCGAGGCGGCTATATTTCTTTCCGCTGATGGGATACCAGAAAACTTACGCTATTCTTCTAACTTGGGGACCATAACCCTAGGTATTTATAGGTCTTAATCTTTTTTCAACCCATCATGAAATAAACTAAGACATGTGTTTCTACACATTAGATGCCCATACTTAATTAGATGTCATAAAGCCCAAGACTTTAACTTTAATAGATTACTTAAATTTGGGCTTAACCTTATGATAGCCTGTATATAATATACAATACATGTATATATATAAACCCATACACGTTGGATTTTTCCAACAATTTCCCACTTGGGTAATATATATACTTCCTTAAATTGTATATTATAATATAACCTTATGAGCTCAGAAATTTTGCTATCATTACCGAATGCATCTCTGAACAAACCGGTCCATCAATCATACCAGCATAGGATCAAAGTGACTTTCGTTACATCTAGCGTAACTAAGACATCAATGGTCACGTATGCTACTATAATTGAATGACATGGATCAAGCATGAATGTGTAGCTTGGAAATTATAAGCAGCATGATCTCAACATGCTTATTTCCAACTGGTCCAACCTTATTCTTTATTGAGATCAGTTTCAACGTGAGTTTAGAAACAAAATAAACCAAATACTTTATAGCTAGCTGAAAATAACCTTAACTGTATAAACCAAAACTTTATCCAAATAGACAGTGAAATGGGTCTAATCTGAAAAGCATCTAAAATACAAACTCCCACTGAAACTTGATATCTTTAAATAATGCAACACCCATATGAACAATGCGCTCATGAATGACCTTGGGTGGCATTATTCCCTTAGTAAGTGGATCCACAATAATGGAGTTTGTCCTAATGTGCTTTATAGACAACTGTCCATTCTGAACTCTTGCCAATGAAACAATCTCAGATAACTTAGTATCTCTCTAGCATTCCAACAATGTACGCAATATCCAGACGCGTACAATCTTGAGTACACATAAGACTCCCCACAACAGAGGCATGATGAACCTTCTGCATATCCTTTGATTCAAAGTTACTCTTGGGGCAATGACTTGAACTAAACTTATCTCCTTTAATCACATGGGTATCACCTGGTTTTCTATTCTGCATGCCAAACCTTTCAAGTATCATTTGATATAGCTCTTTTGTGATAATCCAAGAATACCTCTAGAGCGATCTCGATGTATCTAGATCCCCAAAACAAAAGAGGTGTAGCTTATATCATTTATGGCAAGCAATATGTCATTGACATATAAAACCAGGAGAATTTTACTTACTCCCACTAAACTTATGGTACACACAATCATCTGCCAAGTTCATTTCAAAACCGAATGAGATGACGGCTTAGAGAAATTTGGGATACCATTGACGAGATGCCTGTGTGAATCCATAGATAGTTTTCTTTAGTTTGAAAATCATTTGGTTTACATCTATCCACTTTTGAGAGCTAGAACTTTCAATGGCTTGATGAAGTTTGATAAAATCATCTTCCATCACACCAATGTCAACTTTATGTTCTTGAAAAATGCAATATAATTATCTTAAATTGCATTTCTCCTCTCTATTGGAATTCCTTAAAAGCATAGGTTCTTGAGGTTGTAGAGTTTGTTTTTCTAGAACAATTGTTGACCTTGGATAAGAGTTTCAACCACATTGTCTTGATCCAGAATTGCTTCTTGAGCAATGTCAGGAATGGAAACTTGACTCTGATCATTTTCAATAGCAATTAGAGGAATTTCAACATATTCCTCTTCATAGACAAAGTCCTTAATCATTTCTCCCCCGGCAAACTCAACATCCTCAAAGAATCTAGAATTTCTCGTCTCAAAATTTGCCTTAGTAGTGGGATCATAAAGCTTGTAACCTCTTTATCTTTCAGAATATCCACTAAAGTAACAACTGATACTTCTTGAGTCCAAATTCCTTTCATTTGACCTATAAGATCTTGCCTTATAAGTTGGACATTTCCAAATGTGCTAGTGTTGGGTTTTCACCCATCCTAGACTCATAAGGGGTCTTATCAGTTACTTTAGTTGGAACTCTTATTGAGTATATACGCTTTGTTCTATAAAGTTTCTCCTTAATGCAAATAACACAAATATTATAATTTGAAAAACAAGGGAATTAAGAATTCCGTTAGACACAAGTCTCCCCATTCTCCTTTTGGAGATGTGACTTAATCTTTATTGCCGTAGCGAAGCGGAAGTCTCACTTGTTAATTTGCACTTCAAACTTTGTAAACTTATATGCAAGGATTCATTAAAGGAAGCAAAAGTATGAACTACATATAGATTATTGTAACCTGATAAAGAATCTGAATCAACCAAAATTTGATGTTTGAAAAAGACCAAATATTCCATTTCCAAATGAACAATATAAACCAAATTTGTTCAAAGCAAAAATAGAAATCAAGTTCCATCTAAAAGATGGTACAACCAAAGTCTCAATCAAATCCAAATAAAATCCAGTCCTTAAACAATAATCCAAAATTCCTTATTGCTTCGACATTCACTAATTTGCCGTCACCCCACATAGATGTTTCTTTCACCATCAATTGGTTTTCGGCAATTTAGGTATCCTTGCATAGACACATTGATGTGAGTTGTTGCACCAAAAATTTGGCCACCATGTGTGTCTAAATACCGAAGTCAAATTAACCTTAGAGAAACAAATCAAACCAAGAAGCATACCTTTCTTTGCACGCCATGCGTGATAATTGGTACAATGCCTCTTTATATGGCCTTCAGATTTACAAAAGAAACAGCTCATTGGATTTTCTTCATTTTGTCCTTTTGTATTTCTGGTACCACAGCTTCTTCAGCTTTCTTCCTTTTGTTCCTTTTGTCCTAAGATGTTGCGGCTAAGTGAGCACTTTCTGTATTCTTATGCTTCAACCTTTCCTCTTCATGGACACAATGAGAGATGAGCTCATTAAGAGACCATGTCTCCTTTTATAGCTCATTCTAAATTGATTGTACTGTGTCGGAAGAGATATCCAAACCAAATGCACTAACTAGCCTTCAGATACCTCCAACTTGAGTGCCCTTAATTTTGAAGCAATATGAGACATTTTCATAGTGTACTCTCTTATATTTCCTTTTTTTTTGTACATCATTGAGACAAGGTTTTCCAAAAGTGTACTTGCTTCGACCTTTTCATTTTTGACAAATCTTTACTCAAGATCCTCAAGGAAATCCTTAGCCGTAGTAATCTTATCGGACATAGTGCCCCGAAAAGCTTCTGGAATGGCACACTTCATCATCAAGCTCATACGATTTGACCTTTCCCACTTTTCCATCTCTCTCTTTTGCTCAGAGGTACTCTCATCATAAGTGGATCAGGTTTATCAACTCGTAAAGCAAGATCCAAATCCATGACTCCGAGAACAATCAAAATGTTCTCTTGCCATGCCTTAAAGTTTGTGCCATTAAACATCAGAATTGAATTGACGATAGCAGAGATATTTGCAGCAGAAGCAGAAACTGAACATAAAATAGAGTAAGTAAAACCGAATTACTCACATCTATAATACCATAATATGCAAAATTGATTTCAGATAATGGTAAGATCCTATCACAAGATACCTAGCACAACATTACTATTTAGTCTTTGGACAAAAATACTAACTTGTAAGTGGCACCTTGGTGCAGTGATCAACCATTGACAATATGACATGTCAAACATTAAACCTTTCTTTGGACCGATTTAATATTCACATGTTAGACCGAATATCATCACATGTTTACCACCACAGGTATGTAAACAATTCGGGCTAAACACTAACCTTCCTTTGAGCCGATTATTGTTCGTCATGAATAACATACACACAAAAAACCTTTTAACATTTTAAATTAAATTAATCTTCACAAGAGAGGTTGCTTTGACAACATGTTGCTTTAATTAATTTAATTTCAAATGTTATATGTCCTTAAAATACCAATTTGAATTTGAGATGCCCATAATTCTGCATAGACTAGGCTATATAGCAATAGCAATGACACAACTTCAATTTCCTAACGTTGCGACATTGTCAATCCTTTCAGCCAATTTCCATATATATCACATATTGATTAAATCAAGGCAGTGGTAGAATCAAAAAATTTAATCAAGCATAATAGCTACACTATACGTACAAATACATGTGTATTGTCCAAATTTTCTTGACCAAGAAATTAATCTTCTTCACATGTAGCAACCATTGTTTTTAAAACCGGACCGCCACTAGAACCGGCGATGGTTCCGGTCCGACCGGTCTGATCGGTTCAACCGCCGGTCCGGTCTGATAAGTGCATTTTATGAAAATTGTTGGCATTTTACCTTTTAAATATTATATAAGGTACATACATGTCACATAAAAGCATTTGGTGCAGTGGTTTAAGTGTGTTTTTTGTTACCCACAAGGTTGTGGGTTCAAAACTCACCACCTTCAAAAAATTTTCCAAATTTTCTCCACTACCAAACCGGTTTTATCCG
Organism: Corchorus olitorius; assembly: GCA_001974825.2. Classification (NCBI taxonomy): domain Eukaryota; kingdom Viridiplantae; phylum Streptophyta; class Magnoliopsida; order Malvales; family Malvaceae; genus Corchorus; species Corchorus olitorius. The sequence goes on from AWUE01012962.1 coordinate 9,986, forward strand.
GTCAGAACCCGGTTCAACCGCTGGTCCAACCGATTTTTGCCCGGTTGTTGACCATGTTGACTAACCGCGGTTCCCACCCCTTTAAGTACCGGACATGCTGGCGATTCCCGGTTAAACCGGTCCGACCGGCCGGTCCGGTCCAGTTTTGAAAACAATGGTAGCAACAGAAACTTAATTGAATTCATAATGTATAACCGCATGCTGTATTATCAAAATTTGACTCTTGAACCAAATTGATGAATAAAAATATTGATCTAAACACTTTAATTAACATGAATACATATATATTTGTAACAATTCTATATATGCCAGATTTATCTATTTATATAATATCCCCAAATACTAAATCACTAACGCAATTATATATAGAATCAGAAACTGAATCCAGAATTTACAAATGTATATAACATTCATGAAACCAATCAAACATAACACGTGGGGCATGGCGAAACCGAATTGAATTTTTACAGTAATTAATCATATAATACTGGTTGAAATTTCAATAGGCAAATAATATATACACAGAATTATTAACAAGCATATACACAAGCCAATAACACGTGGAATAAAAAGGAAACCAAATCAAATTTTTGCAGCCAAGTGTAATCATCCGTATATATGCAATTCTGTAGATGCATATATTATTCTGGAATTCAAAATTTAATGAGCAAATAATACTTGAATGAAGAGCGGCATGCCTTTATTCTGATTAAGCCTAACACCTTAGTATATTTATAATCAGATTAGACCGAAACATATTAAGACAAAAGCATGCTGAATCCAAAATCAATTGATGAAACCGCCAGATCAAAAAATCGGAAGATTAATCGCAATTATGAATTAACCAAAAAATCATATAAATTAATCCTCAATGATATGACATGAAAAACCTAACACTGATGCCACCTGTAGGAAAATTACAACCAATCTTTAATGGTGAAAACGATCACCAATTAGGGATATCAATGGGTCAGGTACCCGCAAATTTTGAGGTACCCGAATCCGGACCCGAACCCGATAGGAAAATACACTACCCGAACCCTACCCAAACCCGATTAAAATTTATTATGTAATACCCGAACCCTACCCGACCCCGATAATAAATACCTGTTAAAAACCCGAACCCGATATAAAAATTTATTTTCTTGCATATTTTTAATAAAAATCATATTAAAATTTAAATTTTAGTCATAAAATATATATTAAAGATAAATAATTATACTTTAAAATAATTTAACAATTTTAATTATTATTTTTTTTATCAAACTCAATTATTAAAAAGAAAACAAATATATAAATTTAACAAAAATATTAAAAATTTATTATTTATTAAGCGGGTTCGAGTAACGGATACCCTAAGGTTACTACCCGTACCCTACCGGAACCCGTGACGGGTAGCAATAGTGCTACCCAAACCCTACCGAACCCGATTATAGGGTACTACCCTATTAAATCGGGTCGCGTAGTGTGGGTACCCGTTTATAGGGTACCCATTGACATTCTTATCACCAATGACCCAAGATCATGTTAAATCATAAAGAAATTAATTAGAACTGATACAGAAGCGTACCTCAATCCATGACTGATCAAAACCTTGAATCTTTGGGGTTAGATCTTCCAAGTTAGTTCGAGCCGGCTATATTTTTCTTAGCTGATGGGATGCCAGTAAACTTATGCTCTTCTTCTAACTTGGGACCATAACCCAAGGTATTTATAAGTCTTAATCTTATTTCAACCCATCATGAAATAAACTAAGACATGTGTTTCTACACATTAAAGGTCCATACTTAATTAGATGTCATAAAGGCCAAGACTTTAACTTTAATAGATTACTTAAATTTGGGTTTAACTTTATGATAGTTTGTATATAATATACAATATATGTATATATAAACCCATACACGTTGGATTTTTCCAACAATGCACACCTGTGGGCAGTAGTGGGGCGTGCCAAGAGTGGATCATAACACAAGGTGGAAACAAGTAAGAGTCTATGTAAGAAAAACCATGCGTTTACTTAGACTCGAACCCATGACCACACTTGCAGCAAACCTTACACTCGGCTTCTTGCCACTAAGCCACCCCCGTAGGGGTACCTTTATGTATTGAGTTGCAGCTTTCTTGCTTGGATAAATAAAATTAGGAAAATTATTCAATACACCGTCAGTGGAGTTTAGCAGACTACACATGCGGGTCTAGAAGGGTGACATGTGTCCCCTAGGGACTAGATTGAGAGATTTAAAATTTAATTAATTCAGAAAATGGACACGTGTCAACTCCTCATCCCACTTGTAAAGTCCAAATTTTACACTAACAGTGTATCAAATAATTACCCATAATATAAAATTAATGTACTTTATCACTTGCCTAATTTTTCTGTTTAAGCAAGTGATTGATGTCACGTGATGAATTCTCCGTCTTAGCGGAGTGTGCCAATAAAAACGAAACAACATTGATCCATCAAATTGTTGGACTATAGAATTTTATATTTGCAATTTATAAAATTCAAGAAGGGAGTAACGAACGATAGAATAATCATAGTCATTATATAATTAATCCATATATATATATATATATGGGGAAGACTAATCCAAGTGCAACATAAGAATTCGTTAGCATTAAGAAAAGTTTTTCTGACTTATCGTCTCTACATGCATCCAGTTTAATATTGTTATATATATATATATATATATATATATATATAAATTGTTAGGATTTTGACTCAAATCCTAGTTAGATTTGAATTGGGATTTTTTAGGCCTATTGCTGGATGAAAAAAAAAAAGACTTGATAAACAAGAATCTTAATAAGAAAGAGATTCTTGAAGGTTAAGTTTATGCTAGTATAAATAGAAAGTTTCTGTATAGATTTTGTGTGCTTGGAGAAAATATGTAGTCTAAGGGTTAGATTTGGGTGGAGGCATCCCATAGGACAAAAGTATGGTCCTCATGGGTGTGTGTGATTGTTTGGTTTGGTGTTTAGTTTGTTGATGTGATTGTTAGTTTGTAGAGACCGAGCGAGAGTGCTCAAATAGAGACCGAGCGAGAGTGCTCAAAATTGTTTGGGTTTGGTTTAGGATTGATTGTTAGATTGGGTTGAGAGATTGAGTGAAAGTTATTGATAATTATGTGTTGATGTAATTTTCTATAACTAGTAGATTTCTCTCCTCCTCCGTGGACGTAGGCAAGTTCAGTGCCGAACCACGTAAATTCTTTTGTCTTGTGTGGATGATTTATTATTTTAGTTGCTTCCGCTTGCATGATTAATTTGATAGATTATAGTTTGGGATATCCGGGTTACAACAATTATATAAATCATAGCCAACACGAAAAGGCCTTGCATTCTCATCTAAGAAAAGTGTTACCAAATTTAAACGAATTTCATTTTCTAATATGGCATACGCATACCCTGCAACAGCTAACCCTGTTTCAATTATCGGCCCTCATTTCTGTGTTCCTCACCCCGTTGAACTTGCAGTTATCAGAAATGTTAAGACCATAACTCATGGCGACTTCGTTGTTACAGACAACAATGGATATATCCTTTTCAAAGTTAAAGATCAATCAGGTTTTTTCAGCATGCATGACCGTCGAGTTTTGATAGATGCTGCGGAAAATCCCATTATCAACTCAAAGACAAGGTAACTTTTTTTTTTTGGCCAGGAAAGACAAGGGTCGTGTATTCGTAACCGTTTCACCACCGTTTGACCGTTTCATCACCGTTTTGGGGCCAAACGGAACTTAAGTGTAAGCTCCGTTTCAATCACTGCTCTAATAATCTCATCTGTACAGTACCTAATCTAATCTGTACAGTGTAATCTCATCTGTACAGTTGCTAAACAGTGTCAATCGCACCGCTACCGCACCGCTCTACTAAACGCAGCCAAGGTAATTAGTAATTACTCCTCCTGAATGCTATGTCTTTATTTTTTAAGAGTGTTGAGTTTTTAATTATCCAAATCTCTTATTCCTTTTTAATTGTCCATAAATTGACATATTTACCCTGTTTTGAAATCACAAAACTCATCAAATGTGATAGTTGACAAGACCAAATACACCAATCAAATGTAGGGTAATTTGGTAAAATGAAGCATAAGTTGTATAAAATTTAGTAAAATAATTACTTTTCTTAAACAAATAAAGTAGTTAAATTGGACGATTAAAAAAAATGTAGGGAGTAACAGTTGATTTTGATGAAATCATATTCTTCTTCTGACTTTTGCTGATTAAAAATTACGGCAGTTAATGAGTGCACGTGATAGATGGCAAGTGTTCAGGGGAGATAGCTACGAGTCCAGTGATGTTATGATCTTTTCGGTTAAACGATCTTCCATGTTTCAGTTGAAGACCAAATTAGAAACAACACTAAGGAAGATGTTTGTGACTTTAAGGTCAAAGGAAGTTGGTCGAAAAAATCGTGTGTTATTTATGTTGGAGAGACTTCCACCATAGTTGCCCAAGTAAGATTTTCAACAACAATAATTTATCTCGATCGATTGAAAATTGTTGCAAGTTTTCAATATGTACTTTTGTTTAAATATTGATGAAATGATATTTGTTGAATGAATTATATATTGTGAGCAGATGCATGAGAAACACACAGTTCAAAACGTGTTGGGTGGAAAGGACGAGTTCATGGTGACAGTGAATCCAAACATTGATTATGCATTTATCGTCGCCCTTATTGTGGCTCTTGATGGGATCCATGCGGCGGCCATGCAGGCTGGACAAACATCAGCGGGAGCCTCAGCCGCAGCAGTTGTTTAAAGTTTTAATCCTAGAGTTGGCCAACTTTTTTTTTTCTTTTTTACGATTTATTTCAATTAAATAAGTAGCAGTACCCTTATAGAATCCTTAAAAAGTTCCATATATTTAATAATTGACTCCAAAATAAAATTATATACCTGATAAATTTTGAGAGGCAGATGTAATTATTTGCATTTTCCTTTGGATATGTAATTTTGTATTTTTATGATTTTATTTGAATTTTCGTCTTGTAATTTTTATTATTTTGTAATTATTTTTGTATTTCCTTTATTTTTTTAGTGGAAATGCATATTTCGTGTAATTCGAGATGTTTAGTAGTAGTTCTTCGTCTTGGGGCACACAACCAAAAGGCAAATATAGGAAACAGGGGAGCTGAATACAATTGTTGATTAATCAAGGATGTAACGGCTACTGATTATGAGGGGAATGACTCTCTATCTATAATGAAGAAAACCCGTTAATGTAATTTAATCAAACTTATAAATTATAAGTAATCAATCATATATATATATATATATATACTAGTTAAAGCACGTGCGTTGCACGCATGTTAATAATTGATAAATCATATATTCCACACATGCGTCCTTTTTATTTTCATAAATTTTGATTAATTAATCATTAAAATCTGGTCATTTAGTTTACAGAGATTTGAAATAATTAATCTCATTGAACGAAAAAAAAAAACTTAAATTATTATACAATTATGGTTATCTTCAATGATGAAGGAAGGTTATCAATTTTCTTATTTGAATTTACTAAAAAAACTACAGGACTATTAAGAACGAAAGTTAAACATTAATCAGTTAAAAAGGTTATCGATCTCTGATGCAAAAAAAAAAAGGAATAAGATTATCAATTTCGTCATCAAATGTTCATTAAAAGCTATTTAAGTTATCAAAGGTTTTTGAATGTTATCAATAAATTCAGTAATTAACCTTATACTGTTAGTAATTTTAGTAGCCTTTTATCAATAATGGCATTTGCCAATGTTCTTCTTTAAGGTTGTTAAAAAAGTTATAAAGGTTATAAAAAATTTTATAGTATAAGGTAATTTAGTAACCTAACATCTTTAATAAATTTAGTAGCATTTTATCAATTTAATGAGGAGTATAATTTTCATATCTAAGATTAGTAAAAAAAGGTTGTGAAGATTATAAAAAAAAAAAAAAAAAAGAAGCTATAGTCCTATCAACAAATTCAGTAACCTTATGTTTTTATTACTTTTAATAATTTTCGTCAACTATGAATGTTATTAATCTTGTAATCTAAAATTACTAAAAAAATTATAAAAGGTATTAAAATAGCTATAATGCTCTCTACAAACCTAATTGCGCTCTTGGATAATTTTAGTAACTTTTTATATATATAAAAAAAGTTATGAATTTTCTTATTTAAAACTATTTAAGATTATATCAAAATAACTATAATATTTGCTATCAAATAAGTTTTGAATGCTACTACTATATTCTAACTTGTACAAAAAAAAATCTCATTAAAATCACTTAATCCTAATTAATCCATAATGGGGAGGGAATAATAAATACTTTTAAGGTTGTTTCCTTCCTCTTTTCATCTTATTTTTTTTCTCTTCTAAACCCTTTTTTGAAGAACTTCTCACCAATATTCATGATACGTAGGAAAATTTATTGGTTTAACAATTGAAACTTATCTAAAATTTCAAACTATGAAACTCTTGAAATGGATGAGAATCAGCTTTTTATTTTTAATTGAATGCGGCAAGTATCGTTTTTGGAATATAGAAAGCTCGATTTTTCTTTCTTCTTCTATTTTTGGATT